>SNQJ01S0052099.1:35687-50288 GCA_010110895.2 Picea sitchensis | reverse complement strand
ACCTCTTCCAACTAACGGGACAACAAACTTGTTAGTATATCCACCCAACTAAAAATTATTTAAACTAGAGTTTGTTAACTTGTCGGGGGGAGAGGATCCATGCGCCAAGTGCTGGGAACATTTTTCAAGATTGCAAGGCGCATTTAATGTAGGTTGTAAGACCTACATGGAATGCAAATCGAGTTAGAGGAGCCAAGGAGGAGTCTAGGAATCCCTGCACAGAGCATGACTGAATTTATAGTAATTTTTCACGATTTTCTAAGACGATTTCAACAATGCAATCAGAATATGGCTCTAAGCAGCAGATCTGAGGGCTCATGGCAGAAGCCCATGTTTTCCATGTCTTCTTGGCACATTTTTTAAGCCAAAGTTGCACCTTTCATAATAGGGTTGAGTTTGTGTCAAACATTGCATAATGACAAGATGAACTTGTTGGTGCTATGTTTGATGAGAGTTGAGCTACCGATTGAGCGCATTGGCACGAAACCCAATGTAACTTTCATGCATTTATGATTTTTACCCCTTTTTGGAAATTGCAAGAGGGTGAATGCATGTTGCATATCCTGGCAATCTTTGAGTGTTGCAGCAAGGAAGAAAGATCTGAATTATTGTAGGAAAATCATTGTTTGAGCCTTGACAACAAACCGAGATGGTGTGGTAAGAAGCCATTTTGACATTTCGACATAAAGTAGTCATGTTTACAGTCAAAATTCTCAGAATTTCTAGATGAGTGTGATGATAGTGAGTATGTTTCCTTGAAATTGATGTAAAAGGTTGTGATTATCCATCCTTAGGTGATGATGAGAGTGAAATAATTTGTTTTATTCCTAAGCCTTGTTGGCAACATTGTAATGGGTCTTGTAGCCATTGTTGAGTGAGGGGCATTATTTTTTCCTAGGCCTATTTTGGCAATCATTGTAAACTTGTCCATGATTTTTTTATAAACTCTTGGCAAGTATGGTACTGCTTTGAAAATGTTGCAAAAGTTGTATTCCATGTATTGTCAGCTACATATTTTCATTGATGCAAGTGTCATCATTGACATCCTCATTCTGAAGTACAAAGGTGAAGGAGAAGAAGGGTGCGGACTGTTAGAGACATTTGTTATGCAGATTAAGGAATCGACTACATATTTTCATTGATGCAAGTGTTGGAATCAAAATCCTCATTCTGAAACACAGATGTGAAGGAGAAGAAGGGTTTAGCCTTTCAGATACATTTGTTATGTAGATCGAGCAGCAGGGAAGTGCATCGTGGAGTGTAAGACTCTTCCTAGAAGTTGGTTGTGGATATTCAAGTTTTTCTCTATACTTTTGGAGGAACAAAAGTGTTTTTTGTGGGGGGTATGATCTAGGAGGATCTCCACACAAGGATTCAATACTTTGCACACCATGAAGAAGATCACTAAAATGTTGATTGATGATAGGTGAAAAGTTTTAAAAAGAATGATTGATGCTTAAAAATTTGATTAATGCTTTAAATGAGTGTGAGAAGCTCATGCTATTCATTCAAATTGGAAAAAATGATTAATACTTGGAGTAAGTGGAATTACTCGTGTATTTTTCATTTAATTTGTGAAAAGGGGAAATTAGTTGTGTAAGAATCCACCTCACAAATTAGTTTCCTAGTTTTAAGGGGAAATTAGTTTTGTGTGAGAATCCACCTCACAACTAGTTTTTCCATTCTCAAGAAGAGGATGAGAGTCTCATGAGTTGGTTTGGGATTCTTCTTCATTTTATCACAAGTGGTTTCATAGTCTCAATGGAAAGTTAAGGGTCTCATAGGTTGGTTGAGATGCTTTCTCATTTTTTTCCTTGAGTTATTATTTAGATCCTAAATTTGTGGACATTGTCTCCTTGAATTATGGAGAGAGGGAAACTATATAAATTCCTTATGTAAGCATTGTGGAGGAGACCCCTTTAGGCCCCTTAGAGAGATAGCTTTGCATTGCGAGGAATGTAGTCCTTATGTTGTCTGAATAAATGCCACTTATGTGAGAGACTTATGTTCTCTTTGTACAAGAGAAGGTTGCTATGGGACTTCTGACCTATATGGAGCATGTGCCACATTTTGTGAGAAGGTTTCAACCCCTTTCTAAAGGAAGGAAAATAAAGTGATTTGTATTCCGATAATATCCGAAGATGTAGCCAGAAGATTCTGATGAACTCCATTAACACATGGGTGTAAAATTATATGTGTGAGTTTTGTTTGCATTCTCGCTTGATTAAGTAGAGATTTAATTACACATATGCATATAATTATAACAATTTTGCTCATGTTCATATGCAATACTTAATGATTATTTTCTCATGTTCACATGCGATTAAGCGTCAGTAAAAGATCCTCATTGTAGAATTTTTGTAGAGAAAGATCTCACAGAAAATCTCGGATCAGTGGACACATCACACAAGATTGTGGAGTGGAGGTCAAGTTCGACCAATCTATCCGTGCTAGCCACCATGATCAAAACCTAATGGAGGGGAAGTTAGGTTACATTGGAAAGATACAAAATATCATGCAGTGGACTTCTCATCATTTCAATGTGTTATTTTTTGTTGCAAGTGGTGGGGTACCTTCGACTGGATAAATGTGAAGGAAGATCGTGATAGTGGGCTAATATGTATTAACTCTAAAAAATGTGGGTTGAAACTAAGGAGCCATATGTTTTCCCAAAACATTGCAACCAAGTGTTTTTTTACCTTATAGATGTGTTGGATGGGGATCGATGGTTCGTACTAAGACATGATCCAAGATCTAAACATATTATTGAGAACAACAATGTTATAATTCCAAGTGAGGAAAATAATCAGGGTGATGACAACAAATATTGATTTGTAAATGATTTGTTTCAGCGTTTATATTGTGGATGTGTCATTTTATTATGGGTATCTATAATGGCCAATTATGTTTTTTATCTTCATTTTATAATTATGTTGGATATGGAGAGTTAACAACCATTTACAATCATCATATTGAAAATACATTAAATAGTAGAAGCATAAGATGTGGTTTTGATATAATTGTGTTGTCATATTTATTGTTTATTATAGCAAATTATGTTGTATTGTATTAACATATGTTTATGTTAACCTTTGAATTACTAAGCATTAATTGAGATATCACAAAGTTGGTTACGTGTGGTAGTAAAGATTAATTTTAAATTATATTTTATTTAACAAAAAATGAAGATATTAATAAATCAAACCTCAAAATTTGTATTGTTTGAAAAAATCAAAATTCAAATAAGTATGTACTTACTATGATGGAACTTCTAAGGAAAATTGCAACAAAATAACTTTGTGCAACATCTATGAGTTCTGGAATCACGCTTGTGGTGTTGGCATTCCCAAGCTTAACTAGTCCAACTAATATGGCCTTCACC
The DNA here is from genome assembly GCA_010110895.2 of Picea sitchensis. Classification (NCBI taxonomy): domain Eukaryota; kingdom Viridiplantae; phylum Streptophyta; class Pinopsida; order Pinales; family Pinaceae; genus Picea; species Picea sitchensis. The sequence goes on along the minus strand of SNQJ01S0052099.1, from coordinate 46,906 downwards.
TATTCCACTCAATCCTTTAGTTTTATAATCATATAAACTTATATTAATCATTCTTTTTGCATTCTCCTTGAAATATGTGTCAATATAGGAAGGACATGGAAATTCTAAAAGAGTATTTTTCTAGAGCCTAGTCAGAATTAAGGAAAATTTAATGATCCATACTTATCTAAAAGCATAGAAACCTTTGTCAGTTTTACTAATTCTTAAAATACTAATTATAAAATGTTTGGTGATATTATTTTTTAATAGAAGATTCGTATATATTATAATAGTTGGATAATATAAATTAATAAAATCTTTGGAAAACATAAACATTAATAAAATATAACAATTTTGATTTTAGTAAACAATTATATTATAATTTTGTCTTGTAATATTTGCATAGTAAAAATAAATAAATAAATAACATTATTATTACATCATCATCATTATTATTAGTGAATAATTATTATTATGAGTGAATAATTATATTATAATGTTATTATTATAATATGTGAAAAGACACAATTATTCTAATCACCATCATTTCGCTCACCATGTTTAAGTATTTTTTTTTCTAAACATGTTTAATCAACATATTGTATCTTGTTGGACAACAAACAATTCACCTTGAAGAACAGTTAAACATTATATGACATTAATAGTTATAATTTTTTGCAATCACAATCCAAATTAAACGATTTCATAAAAGTAAAGTTAAACATTATATGGCAACTGTAAATTTAAATGAGTGGTACATATCAATTTTAACTTAAAAACAGAGAAATCATCAACAATGTTAATCATTAGCATACTCATAATACATTTTATAAATCAAACAACAACAACCATAATATTATATGAAAAACATAATATACATGAGCAATATACATATGAATATACATGTCAAACATACATCTCAACAAAATATAAAATAAACATGTCATATATACATCTTAAGTCAAATATAAAACAATCAATATACATATAAATCAATACCACTACTATCTAGGTCCAGCACGAGATTCAGATGCATCAGTGTCTCTGCTACCAGAGGTAGAGCCTATATCAATACCATCTATGTAAGAAAGAAATGTCGACAAAAGTACTCTCAAATGTTTCTCTATCAAGATCATCAACATGTGCAGTAGTACCTAATGTGAACATAGTGTCCAAAGCATCAAAAGCTTCTGACACATGTGGAGGAGGAGGAGGATCAATGGATGATGACACATGTGGAGGAGAGGGACAAGGATCAGTGGATGGTGACACAAGTGGAGGAGGAGGAGGAGGAGGATCAGTGGAATATGGTAACGCATGTGGAGGAGAACCATGAGGAGGAGGATCAGACATGGATGCAAGTTCAAACACGCGTGGAGGGGAAACAAGAGGAGGAGGAGGAGGAAGATCGAATGTGGATCCAGGTTCAGAAATATGTGGATGAGAAACATGAGGAGGAGGAGGAGGATGAGACATGGATGAAGGTTAGAATACATGTGGAAGGGAAGCAAGAGGATCAGTGGACCATGTGGTGACATAGAGGATGTGGATGGGTCTATGATGATCCAGATGGAGTAGGATCATGAGCAAGACCCCTCAACCTCTCAATGACGTTGATGACACCAACCATATGACACACCAACAACATCATGTCACGTGGTAGACTCCTCCATATCATAGAGAGATCATGTACCCATAATATGTCTCTAACTGATGCGGGTACCACTTCATGACTAGTCATCACACCACATAGTTGATCCACAACCTCTATCCGGACTCCCCGATATGGCATGTGTGGTATGTGGTGTCTCTGTACTAGAGGTTGATCCTCTGCCTCCTCCATCATCTCATCTCGTTGGGGGGGTGCATCCCCAACATATGTGTCAATATCTACAAAACAATATATAATAATCATAATAAGATAATTGAAACAAAATGTTGCATTACATTACATGTGCATTAAATATGACATAAAAATATGCAACTAGATTTATCAAAACACAATGATAATATTATCTCTCTCATCTGGTGGCTCAAATGTTGTAAATCATATGTTTGGACATCCTCTCCAATCCATTCCTAGGTACAAGTGTTGTACAATATTGAGTATAGGATTGTCCTCACTAGCCAATGAATCACATACATCCCTACTGATCCAAGAAGATCTGAAATGCTCAAAAATATCTAGGAGGATCCGGAATGCTAAAAAAAATGTCTTCTCAAATTATTTTGAAAATGAATTCATTGTGTAGATCTCGGCGATAGCTTTCCAACGATGCAAAAATTGCCTCAAACAAAATTTGTATGCCAAAGTTATGGTCGGTCAAAGTTTGGTCAAAACAGAGAACAAGTCAAAGGGGTACCACGTGGCAAGCCCACAGGCTGCCATGTGGAATGCCTATACAGATCGTACAACTAATAGATGACATTGTGTTGACGTCAACATGGTGATGTGGCAACACGACACACTTCCACGTGTCACCCGAAAATGGCATTTTTGAGGGCCCATTTGGACCAATAAAAAAGTGCCATGCGTCATCTATAGGATGTTGTGGCATCTGTACGATACCATGGCAAGTACAGATGGTAGGCGACTAGATGGTGAGGTGGAATACAAGTGGACAAGTGAAAGCATGACACATGGACCAATCAGATAGTGCCACATGGCACTCTCCGATTAGCCAATAATAGCTAAGGGAGAATCAAAATTTGTTGGAGGTTGAATGGAATAGAACCTGTGACCTATGGAGGAATATTTGAATATTCCTTAGTCTTAACCACAAGCCTCTTACCAATACGCCATGCATGTTAGTTGTTATAACTAACATTAAATATTATATTTATATTAAAATCAATTTTGCCCAAGATTTCGGTTGGTGGTGTGGTCAACCTAGGCATATTTAATGGGCACCAAAACCAATGCCTTAGACATGTAAATGTGTGCCAAAGAGAGGGATTTTGCCTCATTTTGTGTGTAATAGGTGTCCCTCTTTTGCGTTTGTCTCGTTTTACGTGTCATTGAGTTCTTTGAGGAAGGAATTGAGTTTTTATACTCATTTTTCTCATAATTTCAAGAGAGGAATCTAATGGTGATGTCTACTTTGCGTAAAAATGTTATGTATAAAAAGTCGTAGTCTAGTTTGTCATGTATGAGACCCATAGTCTCGTTATGCATGCAAAAAGGGGTCTTTAAGCACCGGTTCAGAACATAGTCAAGTTTATAGTAATTTTTCTCAGAATTTCACGAGGAATTTGGTAATGACCTCTGGTTATGGGATTGAGCAACAAAATTGAAAAGTGACATCAAATTTGGCATTGTAAGTCCATTTATTGTAATTTTTGGCATTTTGAGAATTAATAACAATGGTCTATTTCTCTCCATTTTGACACTTATTATTTCACAAATTATATTCATTAGTTAATGAAGTTTTATGGATAAATAAGCGTTTTCACAAGTTATTTGCAAATAGTCAATTCGATCTTCAATTTCTTGAATCTGGTCGGATGTTTATGTGTATTTATGAACTAATTTACATCTAAAGCTTTTCGAGGTGAATTGGTATCAGATTTTGTTGATATTTCGAATCAACTTGGTCTCAGAACTCGTTTGGTATTTTCATATCATGTGGTATCAGAGCTAGTTTTGACGTGTATTTGGAAGTGAATGCTTACGAGGTCCATACTCAAGCTTGGTGAAGGATCGTTTGAAGAGTACATTCCCAAGATTGGTTCAAGGCGTGCATTTTGAAAGAAATAAATGGATTCAACAAAATACAGGTATTATTCTAATCCAAATCCTTTTGGTATTGGAGATACGTGTTTTTCTACATTCATGGCAATGAAAACCATGGTAGAAGAAATGTACGAGAATCAAAAGAAGGCTAAGGGAACTTGTGGTAAAAGCAAAGGAAGGCCACATAACTTTGAGAAGCATTCAAAGGTAAAAGAAGAAGAGAATCCTGCATGTTCTCATTGCATGTAACAAACCAAATTGATTAATTTTATCATAGTTTTTAATTTAAATTTAATTTATTATTAAAATATATTAATGAGTCTTTATTTTTTTATTATTAAAAGGTGGGTGGAGTAACTAATGGGGGGATAAGGTTGTTGGGGAATTAATGGGGGGATAAGGTTGTTGGGAATTAATGGGGGATAAGGTTGTTGAGAATTGTTTTGGGGAGCTCTCACAGGGCACTGTTGTTGTTGGGAATTTTGGGCTTGGGGGCCACGAAACCGCAAGGATTCCTAGAGCTAGGGAGTCGGAGAGGCTATTCCTAGCTGGCTAGGAGGTTAATATTCGGTCTGGGAAAGAACAAGGGAAAGAACAAGAACGAGATCAGACAGAAAAGGGACTAGATAAACCAACTTACAGGTGGAGGTATGTATTATGTTGTTGTTATCATTATTCTGTAGTTACTGTTTATTCTTGGTTTATTCCAAGTATAAGAAAATCATTAAAATAAATTATAAACTGAATTTTAGAAAACCTTTATTTAGTTTGAGTCCTGAAAAATAACCATGCTCCACATATGGTATCAGAGCCTTGTTTCAAAACTGAAACCTGGGCTTGACCACCCACATAATTGTACATTTTGTTCCAAGAAACCCTTTATTTGCAACCTTGAAACCACATTGACAAGCATGGTGACAGTCCATCCAATTTGGAAAGAGCGAGTGCAGTTCGAGGTTGTCTAAATAACAAGTCGTTTAGTGTGACTACCGTTAAGCCGGGTTGTGGCTTAGTTAGCCAATCTAAAAGTCCTAATAGAAACAAATACAAAAGAAATAAAGAACTAACTAATTACTAATTACTATAGATATATATATATATATATATATATATATATATATATCTATATATATATATATATATATATATATATATATACACATAAAATTATGATGTAAACTATTGTAGATATATTTAAATAGTAGATTTACTTATTGTAGATATATTTAAATAGTAGATTTACTTATCTTATTTATGTACATGATATACACACTGCAAGTTTTAATCTAAACTTACAAAACTCGATGTGAAAAATGACAGCTTTGAAAAAAACAGATAAAGAAAGCACATAAAATATTTTTTTCGTTTTTTCTTTATAAATCTAAACTAATAAGAAAAATATTATGAAACAGAAATATGTGGATGATCAAAAGCCAGACCATATATTCGAGTTTCAATGATGAATAAACGACAAAAAAGAAAACATAAATGAGCTAACATGTTAGTGAGTTAATGATATGCATCCAAACATTTGTACGATTAGAGAACATCCAACCACCTTGTCCAAGAGGGAAACCTGCAATGGGCCTTAAAACTGTTCTAAATAAATGCAGAACAATGTGTTAACAGTGGAATTTTAATAACATAATGAATGATGCAAATAGTTATCGTGATCTTATGATTGCAAGCAATTACATTTGAGATTAATCTAATTGTAACAATGTGCATTTAATCATTCAACTAAAAATTAAAGAGAAATCATGTCATTTGAGTTGAATAAATGATCACAATGTTTAATATCTGAAGCATCAAATATGGACGATATTTTAAAAGGAATTATCCCAAAAACATAACAGATTGTGAAGTCTAAATCTATCAAAAACTATTAGTTTATCAGGATAAACAAACCATAAGCGAAAACACCATTTACAAGAAGCTAAAGCTGAAATGCAAATTTTTGTTCCATTCAAGTTTGTGAATTAATCGTCCACCTTCATCCCTAGGCCACGATGTCTTCATTACAAAAATCTGAAGTATTTAAAGAGTTCAGGCAAACTAAGCATCCTATCTTCTAAGATAGGATCAAATCCCAAGATGATTTACTAATTACAAAAATAGAGGGTGATAAAACCACTCAATATCAAACTCTATCTCCCAAAATTATAAAAGGTTTGTTTTTGTTTACAAAATGAGCCAAAGAAATGGCTAATTAACTAAGCCCATAAATGCTCCATCTCATTAGATCACCACAAGCTATACAATATCCTAAAAGGAAAAATGAAATAAAGAAATTTAGATATTAATTTAACCAATATTTTCCAAAATTTCGAATGAGAATAGACTAGCTACATAATCTGTTGATTATGTAGCTAGTCTTATTTTAAACAAAAAAAATCTAATTCAATCTATATTAATAAAAAAAAAATCAACAAAAGCACAACTAAGATAAAAACAAATCTTTACCTTTCAACTGAATGCTAAATTCGACTCATAAAACCTCAAAGTTAATCACTGCTTTGACACACTCAACATTTTTTATTATGACATTTCCAGTTCTTTTCAAGCGTTTTCCTTGCCTTTGTGCACTGAAATTGAGTCTGTGGTTTTCACTTGTTAATGAGTCAATCTGAGTTGCGAGTGTCTTGATCTTCGCTTGAAGGAAGGGGAAATCTGTGTAATACTTGTCTATCCAATGTAAACACACCTCACACCGTGGATCTGGAACAGTTGGTTGAGGAGATATATGACTGTGCGTCAAAACGCTGTCACTGTCCACTGTGGGTTTTTTATTGAGTTTGATCCCTAGAAAATCTTCGTTATGTTTCAGGCATGATGGCAGATTATCTAAAAAATCGTAAGTCTGACTGGGATCCGATTTATGGTAATTTGGGACTTCCTCCTCCAAGAACTTGTCTATCTCAGAATCAAAGCTCTCATGGACCTCGATCGCCTTGATCGAGCTCACATGAGCTTTCGTTTTATTTCGTAAACTTCTTGAGATTAATCTCCCAAATCTTTTGTTATTAAACCCTATGTCTGGATTCTTCCTTGACAGTTTGTGTGAGTGTTTATTGGCGATCTTTTCCATGGTATTAGGGTTAACATCCTTCTCACGCTCAAGAGATTCAATGACCCTAGGGTCATCATCCTGTTTCTCAAACATAGGCTCATCGAGCACGGCCTTATCATAGGGTTCTTTGGATAAGAAAATTGGTCTATCACTGGAAGGGACAAGGGGGTTTTCTAGCATAGGCTTATCAACCACAGGAAACTCTGCAGGGTTCGATGTAACAAAGCCATTGCGAGATAGGAAAGTATCCCAATCGTCGCCCTGTAATTTCAAATGATGGACTAACAACATCCTAATTAACCCATGGTGGAATAAACTGGAATTCAAACTCTTCCTTTTATACCTCTTAGCCATTTTATATAAGCTTCTCAATAAGTAAATGGCATGTTCAACTGGAAACCAATGAAATTCATTAACAGTCTTATGTGGTAAAGAAAAATGAGGCCGAAGCGACCTTCACATGTAACGAACTGTCTTAAAACTGGCAATAAACCATGCCACCTAGTCTTTAACAGAGATATCGGCATACCTTTGTCACAGCACTGGATTTTCTGAGAGGTAAAGTACAAACTCCATGACACCTCCTCCAACTTGGAATTCTTAAACCATTTTTGCCCGGTAAGGGGAAGGCCTGTTGCCTGGCTCGAAAATTCCTCGGTGATTTCAATTTGAACATCACCCACTTTGGCTCGACATCCATCGAAAGAGAGGGTGAACTCTTGGGCTGCTTGCAAGTTGTAACCTTGGAATTTCTTGAGAAACTCAAGCCAACCCTGACTCTTAAGGTCTTCACTCACATCGTCATACAGAAGCAAGGTTTAGGAGCCATTTGATTCGACACAGATGACAGGGGCCATACGGATTCAGACAAGCAGTCATGAAGGCAGACATAAATCACTGTGAGCATGAAGGGTTTCAAACACAGAGGAAACCAGGGAAAAAAATCAATGGAATAAAACCCACCATTACCCTAGCACGATTAAATGAGAGCATGAGGGGTTTCATACGAAAATCGGACGTTTAGTGTAATGAATTGCCAAGAGTACAGAATGAAGCCCAAGACTTTAACTTGGAATGATGGATCCATCGATTTCAGACTGCCACCTCAAACAGAGTACAGGGTACAACCGGGTGTATTCGAATCTCATCATTGTGTAAAGGGTGGAGTTGATTTTCTAAGGTTAGGAGAAGAGGTGTTTTACAAACCAAAGCATAATGATAAGAAAAATGATTTACCAAGAATTATAATGAAACAAAACCATAGTCTAATTGTAGTCAATTCTTGGTGTATTATCAAAAACTCAAGATATGTCTCATAATCGAATGAGCAACTTATAACAAAGGTTTTATTGATATATGATAGACTTCAAAGCAAACAATACTCGTTAAAAGATTTGTAAGAACATCAACCCTTCTTGAGACATAAGCCTTAGATACAATTTGCAATACGATCATAAGTTTTCCATGCTTCATTCATGTTTTCAGTCATGAATGAAGCATAAAACGAAAAGAATAAGAATAATCGATACAACCTCTTACAGCCAAAAATTCACCTTCAAATAGCCATATTTACATGACAAAGCATAGGCAGCTACAAGAATTGTTATTTGTCACTTTAAAAGGAAAAAATATTGTAGTGTTGCCAACAACCCCTTTATTTATATACAATAAAACCTATGAAGACTACCAGGAAGAACCCCAAAAGAACTATCCATAGGAACCCAGGAATAGGGAGAGTACAAAAAAAAAGGGAGGGGTTTCCTGAAAATCTATCTCACCCTCTGTTCAGGCTACCTGTAAACTATATGCTCACCTACATGAGGCATAGAGAATCAAAAAAAAAGAAAGAAGTATACAAAGTTTGCAAAGCTAAAAAAATTTATAAGGGTAGTAATCTGAATAATGTAAATAAGTAAGTAAACTATAACATCATAAGAAAACATAGAATGTTATTATGATAGGAGGCCTTACAAAAGGAAATTGGCCTTCCAAATCATCTTGCCTTATTTTCACAAAGTGCACAAATCGTAGACCTTCTACCATGATTACAAGATTTTTTTTACTGTTGACGAGCACTCTTGTTGACCACGCACATGATGTCGGGGGATTCCAAACTGTGACCGCGCAATAACCAAGCTCATCTCCAGAAAAACTTGTTGGAATATCTAAATCACTATTGTTATTTGCCTACCCAGAAGAAACCTTGTGCCCAAGAGAAAAGACACGATTGTCGACCTGGCTTCCATATGTAAAGGAAGAGTGACGACCATTTCTTGTAGAAAAATTGTGCACAGGATGACTGAAATACCCTGACTTGTCATAAGAAGAAAAGGTTGAACTGTCCTTGGTACTTTTGTTATATTCAACTTTAGAGTTGCGTAAAGCCCCAAATCACAATCTCATCTCCAAGCCAAAGCCATTATAGAAACTCAAGTCGCATATAAATCTGAGTCCAAGTCGAGAGAACCAAGGAGGGAGCTCATAAGGGGTGAAAAATCCATGCACTGCGCGTTGCGTACAACTGCTAAACCACAACTTAATGGTGCAAATTTAGGCATCTGATGAACATATTGAGAGTTTTCCATACAATCAACCATCTCAGATCTTTGAGCAGTGGAAGCTTTGTCAGTCCTAGCCTCCACCACAGGCTCATTGAACAATTCGGTTGGGTTGTGACATAATCCGCCTTGAAAAAAAACCACTCCACAGGCCGGATTTGGATTAGACCCACCCTTTGGGAACCAAATAAAGTCAGGAAATCAACGGAAGAAACGTGTGCCAAAGACTTAAAAGATAACTTATGCTTAAAAAAAAAAAATTGTGACCAATGGAATCCTCTACCATTATTGAAAGAAATCTTCACATAAATCACGGCGGCCACCGTTCCTTTCATTGCGGCCATGGCGGTGCGACTCGACTGCTGAGCTTTGACATCCACCATTTGCATCCTGCTTCCTCTGTAAATCATCACCGTAAACTAGCAATCGAGCCAAACATGTCACTGAAATCCATCAAGCACCGAAAGCTAAAGAATAAGAAATAGCTGAGACCGAGCAAGAGCCCATAAGAGGCCAGAATACCATGCACTACGCTGAGAGGATCCCAAGATGAGAGGATCCCACAAGGGGTGGTTTACTTTTTCACTACCAGGCCCAAGATCGAGACGGAGACTGAGCGCTAAGCCACGAGGGAGAAAACGCTTCCATCTGCTCTACGCATTGGGAGAAAACGCTTCTAACTGTGAAGTCTGCGACCAAGTGTCGAGTGCCAATGAACCAAGGGCGAGCACAGGAGGAATATAGACCACGATGAGTGTTCCTTTTGACCAAATAATCCAACACTCAAGACGAACCAACACCCAGGACGAGACCAAGCTTGCGAGTAAGCCTCGAGGGCGCCTTTAAGAACGCATTCTCCAAGGTTTACATTGTTGAGAAAAGCATTTAACCTTGAAAGAGGTGTGTATTCGAGAAACTTCATCCCTGGTGCTCTTTGGTTGCATAAACTCCATCGTGTTTGACTCTTTCTCTGCTTTAAGCTGCCAGTGAGCCAAAATCGAGCTCAATATCAAACGCACACCAGGTCACGAGGAAAGACCCTGCAATACAGTCCATTGCATTAGTGAGGGAAGAGGAACCCTCTGCCCACAGCTGCAGAGGAAGAGGCGGTTGGGGAGGGAGTATTGTGCGATGTACGAGTGTTACACATGATTTTGGTCACTCTGGTGATGTCTCTACTAGTGATGTACTCAAGCTCTCACAAGGACTTTTTGCCTGAGAAAAGTGATTGTTGTCTTCTTCCAAAAACACATTTTTAAGATGAGTTCACAGGCTGCCTATATTACAGGGTGCAAAAATCCTCCATTCTCATAGGCAACCCACACTTGGGGTGCAAACTATTTGCAGTCTGCTCTATAGATAGGGTGCGAACCTATTTTTAAGCTTGGAAAGGAGAAGAGGTCACGAAGGGTCTAGAAGGGGATCTTCTAGAAAATGAGTTGGCATTCGCATGGTTGGCATCCTACTGACTTCTAAGATTTGGTGAGATCATCCTCATCCATGTAACCATCTCTCCTTCTCCTATATATTGAAGGGTTTCTAATGGAAAAGGTTAAGCAAGATTGAATGAAGAATTGGTGAAAGAATTGTGTGAAGAACCCTGCTTGGATAGAAGATTGGAGACTCTTTTTTGTCTATCAAGTTGTATCGGACCTTCTTCATGAAAATGTAGAGCAAGTGTGTGTGTTAGAACCAAGGGTCACTGAAAGGAAGCTTGCGACATCAAGGCGATCGGATTGTATCTTCTACTTTCATTTAATATAATACAGTGGCATGTCCCTTTCCCATAAAATCACTCTTATTTTATTGCATAACTCCTTGATCATATGCATAGGTTGACATTGAATGTACTTTGCTATCTTCACTTTGGTTGGTTTGT
>SNQJ01S0052099.1:21953-34168 GCA_010110895.2 Picea sitchensis | reverse complement strand
GAGATTGCACGTATTACGGGGGTCACTTGAAGGTATACCCACAATGATGAGTGGAAGCCTCTCAAGTTGATTTCGGGCCAGATACCCTGCCCTTGCGTGTGGATTGGACTGTCGATTGTTCCCCCAGGCATCATTGTTGTTGGTGGTAACCTTAGTAACCTACCTTCTTAGGGTCTTACAAAAGGTGACTGTGAAGGGGTAAGTATTCACGGTACCTAGAATCAACGTTGGCCAAACTCACTCGGGCTCCTTGGAGGGTATACCCACGATTATGTGTGGGATCTTGCACTAGGGCATAAGTTCATTAAGCAAGTCGTCAATGTACCTTTTCCACCCTAGCCCATCCCCTTCTTGTCTCATCGTTGCGACGTTGGATTTCATCACCAACTTGTGACTTCGGAATTAGAAGGTCTTGTTTGCTTGGTTTTTCTTCCTAGATTTTACTAACGCATGTTGTTTGTTTACCCAAGTTGGCCATAGAATTTATTTCATAACATTCTAACTCGATCACAATTGACCCTCTACGTCGTTCGCGTAGAATGCAAGGCCTACCCCCAGAAGATCTGGAAGGTTCTCAACCCTTGCCTACCAACTCACCGAAGGGCTCTCCTCAACAGAGTGAAGTCCAAGACATTGCCACTCCACAAGTGGGAAGAACTAACTCTCTAGAACGATTCTGAATTACCAATTCTCGAGAGGACTTCCGACTTCCTCCCGACTCTGAGAGACGTATTGTTCGAGTGAATTCTTCTGGAGAAATAGTTGTTCAGTCTTCTAGATTACCAACCGGACCTTTCATAGGACCTGAGGGTCAAGATCCTTTTTGGACTACTGGCATTTTTAGACAGGATCTCTTTGGCTCAGGAGCAGGCATTTATATCACTATCACACCTGATCTACCCGAAACTTCTAATCCAAACGCAATACCTTTTACTACTGCATATTATTTTCCTGGTACGGACGCTCCGCCAGCCGACCACATCTTAACTATCCCCTACAAACGGTCCATTACACAATGGTCCCAGATACTACGAGTCCTCGCACCCAGACTATAGCGACTAGCCAACCTCCCATTGGCGCGCCGCTTTCGCCTAGATTCACCCCAACGCTTCCGCCCGGATATCATGCGTTGAATGCTTCTATTCATGTTCCTACACAAATCACATCCGGGACTCCTGGTGTTTCTACTCCTTCTGGGCACCATCTCATTTCCAGTTTCATTCCAACACTTCCTTGACCCCCTTTCAAAGGACCTCTTCCATCATCTATTGGAGTCACTGATCCTAGTGGCACCATCCCGTCTTTCACACCTAATTACCAGATTCCCGTTGGTGGACAATTTCACCAAGGAGGCCAAACCCAACCCCCTTTTGTAGGACAAATCTCAATTGGGATGCAACCCCCGATTGGAGGGAAACCCCCACCTTCCCCACCCTATGGACAAAACATACCTCCATCCTTGGCCCAGTATTGGAATTATCTTATTCAACATAATCCTCACTCGACTGGGGGTCAACAGCCTCAAGCTAGCTCCAATATACCCCCTAGTATAGGCCAACCCTATCCAGGTACGTCTAATCTTATTTGGGGCTCGAATGCTCTACCCCACGCCCCTGTTCAAGGGTACAACCCTATGAATTACTTGCCTCCAAACCAACAACCAAATCTTCCTGGATCTTCGCATTATATGCAAACTGCTTATGGTCCCACTAGTTTACCAATGGGACTCCCTCCCCAAAGTCACCAGTACCTGCATGTGAATAGACAGTTACCCTTCTTAGCCACCGTGGACCTCCCAGATCTGTCGAGAATTTTAAATGATCCGATCCGTCACTCTCCTCAATGGCCCGCCATACTGGCCAAACTACCATCCAACATCCCTAAATTTGATGGTAAACCAGGAGAGGACCCGAACAATCATGTAATGACTTTTCACCTCTGGTGCTCATCCAACTCCTTGATGGATGACNTATTTGTTTACGCCTCTTTCAGCGAACCCTCACAGGTTCCACCGTGAAGTGGTATATAGAACTACCACGAGGCTTCTTCACCAACTTCAACACCCTTGCTATGGCTTTCCTCACCCACTACCAGTTACCAATACGCTACGAAACGAGAACCAAAATTTTGAGTTCTTTCAAACAAACCAAAGCCACTCATATCTTTGATCACATTCATGAGTGGCGACGGAGACGACGTCTCATCAAACTCGAACTTTCCGATCAGTTGTTGGCAAAGTGGTTCACAAAATCATTCATGAACGACATCGCTTGTGACATCGCCATGGGTGGAGTTGTCACAGAAGAACAGGCAATCAGTTGTGCCCAATACCTAGACCTCGTTTACTCACAAACGGGTACTCATTACGACTTACTTCCTGACGCACCTCATCCTTCTACTTCTACTACTTCAACCACTCCTATTGCTTATCATGCAGCTGACGGTGTGATTGGCACTTTCCATGCCCAACCGCATTCCGTCCAAACCTATAGCAACAAGCCCAAATCCATTTCTTCTAATGTTCAAAATGCTTCGTCTCCTACCCCTCCCACTGGGAAGACTTCTGAGGTAAACTCTGTTCAATCTACCCCCACCGGCAAAACTAAATCCAAAAAAGGAAATTGTAAGAACAAGGAGGATAAAAATAATCCGCAAACTGAGAAAACCAAAAGACAACCTATTGACGATAGGGATAATCGCAAACCTCGATATCGTTGTCTTATCTATGGTGATGATCACTACACTAAGGATTGTCCAAGACGAGCCGAGGTTATTAAGTTCCTTCAAGGGACCTCGAAACCACACACTCCGATCATATTGTCACAACCCTTCCCTTCTCAACAACAGGCCCAATTGGTCATTCATGACCAACCTTCCCCCTCCAATACATCCTATGTCTTAATGTGTACAGGTGATTCAAAGAAGAATGACATCACACTTACCACTCGAGCCAAATATTATTCTTCCTCCAAAGAGAAGGTTGATGTAATACCTCCTTCATTGGTCCAACCATATCCCATGACTCCACCTACCAACGGTCCTCTTCATCTCGAATGACTGAGACTAGATACAGTCCTTCGCCCTCTTCCAAAGGGTGTTGTTCCAAAATTGGCTTTCAATCCTCATGCATGTGCCACCCAGAACTACAGTATTGTCAAAGATCTGGCCCAAGCACTGTCCACGATGTCAGCCCTTGAAGTTCTTCAGAGTTTTCCTACACAACGGAAGGCATTGTTAAAAGCTTTTGGTGGAATCGACCCTACAGATACAAATTTAATAATTTTTGACTTGGAAGATCACATTCCAAGATTACCCCCTCAACTCACATTCCAAATACAAGTTATTGTCTCCGACAAAAAAATTTGTAGAACAGTTATTAATGAGGGTGCCTCGACGTGTGTCATGTCTATTACCTGCTGGAAAGCCATCAACTCTCCTCCTTTGACTGAATCCCACAACACAATCAAAGACTTCAATGGCTCTGGTTTTAAGCCTTACGGTGTCCTCCCTTCGTTACCTATTACGTTAGAAGACAAAATGGTCAAAGTTGAAGTGGAGGTCTTTGACGCTCCTCTCGATTACAACCTTCTACTTGGTCGTAGCTGGATCGATTCCATGTGTGCAGTTGTGTCCACTCTTTTCTGTGTCGTGCGTTTCCCACATCAAGGAAAAGTAGTTATCGTAGACCAATTGGCATTCTTTCACTCTGATGCACGTACCGGCAACATACCTTTTATTGCAAAACCCCCCCCTGGATATGAGAACGTTGGTGTGGGTCTTCTTAAAGATTCCTCTTTGATGGGTACTTTCCCCATTCCACCACCCGATGTTCCACATCCATTTGTCATCTCGATCAATATGATCTCCACCTTTGTTCATGGAACCCCTGCGTCTTACGACCCATGGATGGTACCCAACCTCGGTGATCATCTTCGTTATGGCGACGAAATTCCTTTGAGTCCGGTCAAATCCGCTTATCAAGCCATTCAATCGGCAACCCCTTCTACCCCCTCTCTTGGTGATTTATCTCCAGATCCATTCCACGTCATTTTTCCCATGGACGAGATGATTATGTTTGTTATGTCCATGGAAGACACCCCTTGGGATGATGGACATCATCGTTCCATCCTCTTCATGGAACAACACACCATCGAGGGTTACCAACGGATCTCGACCCCATCGACCGTTGTCGTCATTTCTACCGTTCCCGAGTCTACACATGATATGTTCTACAAAAGGAACTTAAGTAATATCTCACCCACCATCCCCCTTGAAATATCCATAAAACCAGGAGTTGTCGAAAATGTGCATATCGGAGCTTCATGTTCCCACGATGAAGTTGTCACCTACAAGTCTCTTTTCCAAGAATTTCATGACGTCTTCGCATGGAGCTATGAAGAAAATCCGGGGATTGACCCCGACATTGTGGTACATGAGATTAAGACATACCTAGGCGCTAAACCCGTCCAACAACGACTTTGTCTGGTTCACCCATGTAAAGCAGCTGCTATCAAGCTTGAAGTTGAGAAACTTCTTAAGGCTGGCTTCATTTACCCGGTGGCTCTAACTGACTGAGTTTCCAATCTTGTTCTGATTGACAAGAAACAAGGCACAATCCACGTGTGCGTTGATTATAGGAACATTAACAAAGTTTGTCCTAAAGACAACTTTCGTACCCCTTTCGTTGACCAAATCGTCGATGATTGTGCCGAAAGTGAAATCTTCTCTCTGATGGATGGTTTCTCCGGATATAATCAAATCAATATCATACCTGCAGACCAACACAAAACCGCTTTTATTTGTCCTTGGGGCACTTTCGCCTATCAGAAACTTCCATTCAGTTTAAAGAATGTCGGTGCAACCTTTCAACATGCTATGTCTTACGCCTTTCATGACATAAATCACATTATGAAGCCATATCTCGATGACTTACCCACTCATTCCATGCACCGTGTAGATCATCCAATACACCTCTGTGTCATTTTTCTTCGATGTCGGTTTTACCATATACGCTTGAATCCCCACAAATGTGTTTTCTGCGTAGAATCCGGTCGACTTCTGGGCTTTATTATTTCACGTCAAGGGATCAAGGTAGATCCTTTGAAGGTCGAGGCAATTCTCAATCTACCTCCCCCTTATTCACTTCGCCAGTTACAAAGTTTGCAAGGGAAGGCAAACTTTCTCCGTCGTTTCATCCCGAACTAAGTTGAGCTAACTCTTGGAATTACGCGACTACTCAAGAAAGTTTCTGAGTTCATATGGGATACCACCACCAACAAAGCTTTCAAATTCTTGAAATTTTTTTTGACACGTACCCCTCTACTCTTCCCACCTGATTACAGTCAGAATTATTTCCTATACCTTGCAGCCTTGGACTATACCATCACTATGGTTCTCGTCCAGGAGGATGACTCTCATGATGAACATGTCATTTATTACTTGATTCGGAGTCTCACGACTACTGAAACCAAGTATTTACATGTTGAAAAATTGACCTTGGCAGCCGTCTAAGCTGTTCAACATTTCCGGCACTATATCCTTTTACGCAAAACTACGGTGATTTCCAACTGCAACACTCTGCAGCACATTCTTACACGTCAATTGTTAGGGGGGAAATACTCCAAATGGATCGTAATACTCCAGGAGTTTGACTTAAAATTCGAATGCGCTAAGTCCAAGAAATCATTGGTGTTTGCCGAGTTGATATGCGACCTTCCCTGCTCTGAGACAAAAAAAGTAGCAAAAGATTCATTACCCGATGAATCCCTTCTCATGATCAGTTCTAACGACCTTTGGTATGGAGATATCATCATATATCTCTAGACCCAGACTTTATGGCCCAATTTGTCTAGCACTGACCGCCATCGAATACGCTACCAAGCCCGTCAGTATATTATCCTCAGTGATACTCTTTATCGTCGTGGGATTGACTTCATTTTTCGACGCTGCCTCACGTTTGACGAAGCCGAGAAAGCCCTAAATGACTACCATTTTGGAGCCTGTGGTGGTCACATGTCTGGGTATGCTACTGCCCAAAAAATCTTACGGGCAGAGTATTTTTGGCCTTCTTTATTCAACGATTGTATAATTGTTGTCCAAAAATGCCATGCTTGCCAAACCTACAACAATAAAATACATTCACACCCTGCTCCTCTACACCCTGTAGTCTCCATGGTTCCTTTTGCGAAATGGGGTATCGATTTCATGACATGTCACCCTCATTCCGCCGGGGGGTATGGATACATTATTGTAGCCGTCGATTATTTTACAAAATGGGTCGAGGCGATGCCAACATTTGACAATACTAGAAAGACTGCAGCATTATTCATATTCAATCACATCATTGCTCGTTTTGGTGTTCCTCAGGCTATCATTACTGACCATGGTAGCCACTTTAGAAACTTCATGATGTCCGATCTCACTGAAAAGTTGGGTCTTCGCCATGAAAACTCAACACCCTATTACCCACAAGCCAACGGCTAAGTTGAAGCAATAAATAAAATCCTCATTACCATGCTTCGAAGAATGATAGGGATTCACAAAACGAGTTGGCACACGATGTTGTTTTCAGCATTGTGGGCTTACCGGACATCCGTTAAGTCTGCTACCAGGTTTACACCATTCCAGTTAGTCTATGGTCTAGAAGCCATCTTGTCGATTGAATGTGAGATACCCTCCCTAAAACTAGCCATCAAACTTCTCCCGAACACTTCTACCGAAGAAGAACGTCTATTGTATCTTATGCAATTAGACGAAACCCGTCGCAATGCCACCCTAGTTATAGAAGCCTAGAAAAAACGCGTCAAAGCCCAATACGACAAACATGTCAGGCCACGCATTTTCTCCAAACGTGATCTAGTTCTCCTTTACGAACAAGATCGGGATATGCTAGGAGCCGGAAAATTTGAAGCTATGTGGCGAGGTCCTTATATCGTCAGATGAGTTTTGGAGAAAGGAGCTTACGAGTTGGTGGACTACGACGGTATCCCTTTGAGTGAACCCATAAATGGGTTGTACTTAAAGAAGTATTATGCCNCCGCTTATCTTAGGTTGTGTTTGGTTTCCAGATGTCGGAGTCTTTGCTACCCCGAATTGGTTTTATCGATGGCGCTAGTCATAGTACTCAGAATCTTGCTTCTGCTGCATGGGCAATTTACGCACCTACAAACAAACTTATCAGTCCGCGAGGTGTGTGCCTTGGTCATGCAACCAATAATATTGCGGAATATAACGTCGTCATCGAATTGTTGATTGATGTTATTTTGCTCGATATATTCCACCTGGTTATACGACTCGATTCGCAGATAGTAGTACTACAGCTAAGTAATGTCTATGCCATTCGAAGTCCTACTTTATTACAGGTATATTTACGAATTCACCTCTTGGAACGTTATTTTGATTATATCGAATATCAGCACATTCCTAGATGTCTAAATACATTGACTGATGCATTAGCTAACTATGTGTTAGATAGACATTTGGGACATTTATAAACCAATCACACATCACATGTATAGCACAACACAAAATAAGCCGGTGGAAGCCGTATATATATATAACGATCAAAAGTTTTTACAAAAAGTTTATGTCCAAGGATCAAAATCTCAAAAATATGAAGCCCCATAGCTTCTACAAAATAGCGTCACGGATGACGCTCACGATAACAAACAACTTCTCGGGCTACCCTACGAAGCAGTTGACTGAGAGACTCGGACACGCCCACAATATGGCATTGGTAACATCTCGGGATCTCCCCAATAGCAATATCTGGGACGTCCGCAGTCAACCCCTCCAAGTTCTGCTCCACTACCTCATAGTTTTCGGCATCCCATCTCGCCACTGGAGCCACTTCTTCTCGCCTTTGAATGGGAGACGTTCCTGGAGGTCGATATGGCCCCACATCTGTGTCATCAAAAAGAAATTTTTTGATTAGTTCTTGGATAAACACAAAACCATTTCATATGATAAAATTTACAAAAACATTTAAAATGAACAAAATGTGTACTTCTTACCTAAGTCACCCCACTGGGCATCCTCGGGCAGGGCCAAATCCAGATCCCCTCGAAAATCCAAACCAGCATATGCGTAGTCATCGATCATTAGCATCTGGGGCTTCAACCAGTCAAAAAATGAATCATTATACTTGATTATGGGCCCTGCTATGTGTTGAGCCATGATATTACACCACCTCAGCATCCTCGGATCCTGTGGGGCCGGTAAACCCCAATCAACCTGTAGTCGCAGCAGTGGGACCCTCTCGAGGAAGAATGACACCAAAAGTGACCCGTACCCAAACTGCTTCAAATCACCTTTTCTGCATTTTGTTAGTTGCCTCTTCATACTGCAGAGAACTGCATCCAACCAGTTGAAGACCCGAGGCTCTGTGCACTCTATGGCATATTGGAAATAGATCTGGAGAGCCATGTGCGGAGCCACGCTCCCAACCATGCGTGCAATAGTAAACAAGATGGTCCGTAGGGTCAAATCTTGGGCCCCCCAAATGGCAACCTTACCCTTGCTTCTCTCTGCCTCGGGAACACAATATCGGTGACAATACTCGCTCACAGGGGGTCTGTCGCCTCTACCTCCGGTCAAAGTAGCATGGTATCCACGCCATGACAACCCCGTTAGAAAATAGATATCCTTGATATCTAGTGTCAGCATATGGACTCCCACGTGAAATAGTTGTTGATCCATGTCCCACATGTGGACCAGGTATTCCAACAACCTGAGTTGGGCTCTCATGCCTAGAATTCTGAAGAATTTCAAGAGCCCATAATCCCGGAGGGCAGTGACAGTACCCGGGTCATTCCTGGCAATGGCATCATCCTCCTCATGTTCCCTTTCTCTCCATTCCAACATTGTGATGGTCAAACACCTGCAAAAGAGCCATGAGAGGGGAGTCAACAACTTGTTTTAAACTCTTGCATAATTTTTATTGAGCAAAACCTTACTTCAAAATCCATTTTTCAGCCCCTGCAGGTGATCCTTTTGCACTGTGTGAGATTCTCGCAGGTCCCGCAAGGCCCACCTGCGAAAACACTCGAGCGCATGGTCCGACCCTAAAATGGACTTAAAACCCAAAAAATTGCCAATAAAAAACAAAAATAAACCATGGAAAAGTTAAAGGATCAAGAGCTTACCTCGTTGGCTAAAACGGTTCGTCGAATGATCGCTTGTGCCTCTCGCAATTAAGCAAAGAAATTTGGGGGAAAATGAGGTATGTTGGACAAGTTTTTGGCAAAATCACAATGAAATGGTAAAAATCCCTTTTTACCCATATTTATTCACTTTTTACTATTTTTTATATTATTTTTATTGTTTTTCTTATAAAACCTAATTCCCTAATAGCCTTGTGAGTATGGTTTTTTGCAGATATAGCAACTTTGAAGTCCGAATGAGGGGGTACGGGTGTTTTTTCTTTTTGTCGCATGTACGACTACTTTTTTAGGGTTTTTGTAAGCAAAACCTCGAGCTCAGTCTTCGTTCGTTCTCGCGCTTGAAAATATATGAGAACGTAACCGAGTATACTTTTTTCGTCTTTTCGTACTCGTCATGGTAACACAAAAACGACGAACGTAAGGGAGTATCCTTTAAGCTCTTTTCACGCTCCATAAAAAACGAAAAGATTGTCGAGCGATCTTGTTCTTTTCACGCTCGTTGAAGTATCTGAAGAAAACGTTCGACGGGCGATAGTTTATCACTTTTTCGGTCTCGTCGAACTTATTTACGAAAAAGGAACTAGGAGAGTTCTCTTTAAGTGTTTTTCAGACTCTCAAAACATGAAAAACTCCCGAGTTTTCTTTCTTTGGACTCGTAAAACAAACATCGAAAGGCCCATATGGGACCGAGCCACTCCTTCCTAGGGTTCGTTAAATATACTCTGAGGGACTCGTCCGAAGGATGAGCTTACATCGACAAGCATATGTTATCCTCCTCAAGCTTGTGTAAAAATAAAGAGGTACTCGCCAAAAATGGTGGGGGAAATTTTGGGAAATGGATGTGTTTTCGTATTCATATTAATGGCAGTAAGCATCACTCTTGAACATGACACCCCCTATTCATCATTTGAATCTGGATTGGGAAATCCATTTGTCTCTCGTTTGACTTGCTACAAGGTTATATCTTGGGTCGTCTTTGAGTCAGTGCTGCCAAGTTCTTGGTCGTGTCATTCATATGTTCAAGAGAAGTTCAAATGAGCCCTCTATTGAGTCGGCCATCTGCAGTTGTCCATTCTTACTATGTCGGCCTTCCCTGTGTCTGTTTCAACCCTTGTTCATACTTTGATTTTCCCTCAAAATCTGTTACTTGTTTCGTGTCATTGATGGGGGATACATCAAGGCCCTCCTATGATGAGTCTTGTTCCGTCGACTCCAACTCATTATCCGGAAATAAGACTTAGAAATCTTTTCGTACCTTGGAACCTGCATGCCTTAATGGCAAGTCTCTTCACTTTCGACAGGGGTTTCACATCATTGATCCCTGATCGAGAGATTCCGCCGAGTGTTCGACTTCAGCTCATTCATTTGCATTCGTTCGGATTGTACTTCGGTACCTTGGGAGTCATTGACATCAATGGTGATTTTCCCTCGCACTTGTTAATAGTTTTCATCAATGACCCGTAATCAAGTGGTTTCTACCATGTTCGACTTCAACACATGTAATCGCATGGCTAGATTAGTACTTTCAGGTGACGGGATTGAAGGCCCTGGGTCTCATCTTTTTGATCCAGGCTGCGATGGAGTATGTATGATTTATATCGGCACATAGATCCACTTTGTATGTCACGTGGCTATGTCGTCTTAATTCAAGTCTTCTCACATAGATCCACAGTGTATTCCTGGTGGCTATGTAGCATTTTTTATGACATGGATCCACAGTGTATGATTGGTGGCCATGACTTACGTTTATGATTCCATTCATTTGTGATCTGAGCATGGGAATGCCTACCTCAGAACTGGTATTATATTCTGCAGATGCTTAGTTGTTTACAGGTTTCCGATTAGGTGCACTCCTTGTTTCTGACACACACATGCAGTTTACAAAGTATTTCGGATGTCACAAGTTCCGGCCTCATACTTTGGGGGGCATTCTGTTACACATGATTTTGGTCACTCTGGTGATGTCTCTACAAGTGATGTACTCAGGCTCCCACAAGGACATTTGCCTGAGAAAAGTGACTGTTGTCTTCTTCCAAAAACACATTTTTAAGATGAGTTCGCAGGCTGCCTATATTACACAGTGCAAAAATCCTCCATTCTCACAAGCAACCCACACTTGGGGTGCGAACTATTCGCAGTCTTCTCTATAGATAGGGTGTGAACCTGTTTTTAAGCTTGGAAAGGAGAAGAGGTCACGAAGGTTCTAGAAGGGGATCTTCTAGAAAATGAGTTGAAATTCGCATGGTTGGCATCCTACTGACTTCTCAGATTTGGTGGGATCATCCTCATCCATGTAACCATCTCTTCTTCTCCTATATATTGAAGGGTTTCTCGTGGAAAAGGTTAAACAAGATTGAATGAAGAATTGGTGAAAGAATTGTGTGAAGAACCCTGCTTGGATAGAAGCTTGGAGACTCTTTTTTGTCTATCAAGTTGTATCGGACCTTCTTCATGCAAATGTAGAGCAAGTGTGTGTGTTGGAACCAAGGGTCACTAAAAGGAAGCTTGCGACATCAAAGCAATCTGGTTGTATCTTCTACTTTCATTTAATATAATACATCGGCATGTCCCTTTCCCATAAAATCACTCTTATTTTATTGCATAACTCCTTGATCATATGCATAGGTTGACATTGAATGTACTTTGCTATCTTCACTTTGGTTGGTTTGTGTTGTCTTGGACCTAATTTCACAAGAGCACCGGAGCGAAGCGGGAACAACAAAGACCTAAAGAAGTGATATAAAGGTATGTCACTCATTCCTTCTTATTAGTAGATTCAATGACTACAACTTAAGGAAAGAGTCGTGTCCTGTCCTGTTTTGTTCTAGATCCAGGTGAATCTAGGGAGATCTGTTAGTGTTTGCACCTACCAATTTATTCGATAACAACGAGTGAGAGAGGGGGTAGGGTTTTAGGTAATAAGAGCGGGAGGGGCACATGGACCTCATGCGAGGACCCACGATGCCCAACCTTGATTATTTAATTTCTTTTAATTTTTTCTTTTATTTTTAATTAGTTAGTAAATATTTATTTGTTTATTGACTTTTTTTATTT
>SNQJ01S0052099.1:7181-19653 GCA_010110895.2 Picea sitchensis | reverse complement strand
TTTTTCAGAATTTCGTAAGGAATTCAATAATGTCCTCTATTTATGGGATTGAGCAACATAATTGAAGAGTGACATCAAATTTGGCAGTGTAAGCACATTTATTGTAATTTTTGGTATTTTGAGAATTAATAACAACGATCTATTTCTCTCCATTTTGGCACTTATTATTTCCACAAATTATATCCATCAGTTAATGAAGTTTTATGGTTAAATAAGCATTTTCACATGTTATTTGCAAATAGTCAATTCGATCTTCAATTTCCCGAATATGGTTGGATGTTTATGTGTATTTATGAACTAATTGACATCTAAGGATTTTCGGGTTGAATTGGTATCCGAGTTTGTTGATATTTCAAATCAATTTGGTATTAGAACTTGTTTGGTGTTTTCATATCACCTACTGACCAGAGTAATGAGAAACTCGAGCTGCCCCTTCTTAGGCAACAAATGTCCCCACACACGCATATGTGCATCAAGCATAGGCTTAACAGGAAAGTGTGGTACTATTGGCCTAGTGGCATGAACCCTCTCAAAAAATAGTGTAAATAACTCTGACGTGAATGGGAAAAATCTCATCCCATGTAAAACGATGTGATAATGATCTAATCAAAACAAAATTGTCTCAAAAAATATCCAACCACCTAATCAATCGAGGCCTCTGCACTAAATTGTCTACATAACACAACAAAGAGAAACTAATGCTCTACCCATCATATCTATATTGTGACAGTGCCGAGAGAATAAGACATAGGCACCTGACCTCCTTTCTACCAAATGAATGTATCCATAGCTGACCACAAGGAACCTGGAACTTCAAAGAGGAATGAACCTCTCGATGGACATATCTTTGCACATGTTAGTTGGGTCTCTACTACAACACCATACAATAGCTTAGGGAACTAGGGAAAAGACTCCCTCATAGACAACCTAGTGATGAAATAAAAATCCTCTTCCATGGGATGATACCATAGGTCGAGACGGACCTTGAACCCCGATTGTCCATGATCCCAACGACAAATCAATTGTTGTAACAACAGAAAGTCCCCCCTGAGGGATGTACCCTCCTAATAAATCTTGAGGAGGAAAACATCCATCAAAAGTGCAAGTGTTGGCTATGAAATAGGGCGAGGGAACAACTCCCTCTCCCTCTCCATGGCCTCCCACTCATGCGCAAATGTGTGCATCTCGACCTATTGTTGTTGATGCTACTCCTCTCATCATCGTCATCTACAATTCACATACAAATATTGTTAGGCACACATACACACACACACACATATATCAAATAAATTGAAATTATAAAACACACACATATGTACATAACTTGTATTTAAAAAAATATTAAATTAATTTTTTTTGCAAAAAAAATCTTAAAAAGTATTCGGTGCACCTAAAACAGAATCTACACCCTGCCAATGATGCTCTATATCAAACAAAGAGCACCAACATGCGATGTTGTTACTAACACACACTGGTGCACCACATTTCTTGTCGCACCACCACGTATTTTAGCGGTGCATCCCATAAGGCGCATTGCACCATTAAATTGTGAAATAATTGGGTCGATGTTGTTCTCTTTACAACACTAGTACATTTTTTCTACTTAAAGGAACCTCTAGGATAAATTGTTTCATTGCAACTTAAGTGGTGCAATGTGTTAATATGAATGCACTGGTGGTACCGTGTTATTGTAGCATCGAAATTACATTTTTCTTTGCGCTACGTTGACTTGTATAGATCATTGGTAACGACACAACCAATGAAACACCCTGGAACATGAAATCGTACTATATTTTCCCAGTGCAGTTCTTTTAACTGTACCGGTTCATTTCGTTAACAAAGACAAACTGCAACACTAAAATTTATGGCGCGCAAAATTACTTGTGCACTTTGCTAAACTGAAAGCACCGATGTGCTAGTTTTACCAGAGCATCGACATGATGCCTAGCAATGCATTGTCTTACCAATGCACCGAAAACATGGCCTTACAAAAGATAAACCACGATGCTTATTTTTAAAAACCTATCACGATGCATACTTTTGGAGTTTACACATTATGAAGAATTTGGCACGATGTCATTCTCTTTAAAACACCGATACGTTTGTTGGACATATGGACACCCCTAGGTTAAATTGATTTATTGCAACTGAAGTGATGCAATGTATTATTATTAACACATCAATGCTAGCGTGATATTGGAGCACTGATGTTTTTTTCAACAGTGCATTGTAAAGGATATAGCACCAGGAACGAAGAGTCCAATATCTATCTCAATATCAAGTCAAACAATCTTGGGGAGTCCTTGCTATGTCAAGTCAGTCAATATCTATCTCAGTGTGATTTTGTAAACAACATTGATGCATTTGGTTAAAATGGTTTCACCACTACATTAAATTTTATATATCAGTAATTTAGCAGTGCGGGGCGAAACCAATTATGTGCCAGTTGTGGGGCATTTCAAAGGACGCACCACTTTGTTTTTAAAATTTAGTGTGGTGCTCTTCCTTGAATGACACCAGTGCATACATTTATATTAGAAGTACTAGGGGTGGTGCTTACTGTGAATTGAACATGGGATACACCACTTCAAGGCAAGCCAAAGTGTTAAGGTGCACCACGCGAAATTGGAAAAAAAATGAAAAAAATGCCAAATTTCAAACTAAATTCAAATTTTAATTGGATGAAAATGAAAATAAGAAGGTAATAAACAATTTACTTGGCCTCTTATGTCCCGAAGAGGAATGGATTCATCATTGAGAGGAAATGAAAATTCGTGGTAATTTCCAAAATTTGGAAATGTGTGGAATCTACCAAGGGAGCAATCCAAGACGTTGTAGAGCACTGTAAACAGGGCGTCTTTGGAAAGAGGGTGAGCATTAGTGCTTTCTTGAGAGTTTGGAAGCAAGGGATGAATTATAACAATGGAAATAAGTTTGGTGGTTTTTTTATTTACCCTACCGCGGTGTGTCTGACGACAGATGCACACCGATGCATAATGTTCAACAAAACCAATGCACTTTATTCGATGTGTGCTATTTTCATTATAACTTATGATAGTTCTTTTGAATATTGAAACACCTATGATTTATTGTTTGAGTGCATTGGTGCATATGTACCTTAAAGGTGCACCGATAAAATAACCTCTAGTTGCTTTCCTATGTTATAAACATAGAAATGATAGGTTTTTCAGGGAGATTCCATAAAAACCTCTACAACAAGGTGTTCTTCTTGTAGTGTTAGAATCTAGGTCCCCTGTAGTGGGCCACATATATCAGGCCGCTACATTACCAACAAAATAGAAAAAAAAATGGTTGAGTTCATCCACCATCATAGGCACATAGAGGATGTAGCTATGAGTTGCTTTGTGTCCATCTCCAATAGAGCTTCCATGATCCGTGGCTTCTCCCACTAGAAACTATTGTATAGATCACCCCTCCACTGGATCACACTTCTATTTTGATTCATCTTACACATATTTGTCATCTAGGAAATTCCCAGGTCACTCTCGTTGGAGAGTCCAAGCCACTCTCGTTGGCGAGTCCATGCAATATACCAGATAAATTATATTATGTAGAACAAAAATATTTAACAAGAAATAATGGAACAACAAGATTATAGCTAGAACAATACTAGAATAACACCAGAAATAACACATTTATTAAAGATAACAATGTTCACTTGCCTCTTTGAGGGGGCAACCTCCAACAAAGTAGAGCTCTATTACAATAATCTTCAAGACAAAAATATCCAATACCTCATACTCTTATTTATACTAACTCTACCTTCTAAGGAAACTTCTAGAGGAAGATCTTTCTAAAAGCGAAAGCTTCTATTAGGTCTTCTTACATTGACTTATTCTCCTTTATTTAATAGGCCTTATTAACTAATGTCGGCCTTTATTACATAGAAAACATATCCTGCTAACTAATGACCCATGAAGAGGGGTTAGGATCAGATTCTAACAGTCCAAGCCACTATTTACATCTTTTCTTACACATATCCATCATCGAGAAAATGCCAAGCCACTCTTGTTGGAGAGTCCAAGCCATTATTTACATCTGATCATCGAGGAAATTCCCAAGCCATTCTTGTTGGAGAGTCCAGGCCAACCTCGCTCTGATATCAAATGTAGATTTTAACCTTGTACAATTAATTATTGCAAATGGATTCTTAATAAAAATAGAAAATACACAATGACACACACACATTACACATAGATTTTTACACTGNTATATATATATGATCCTACAACATCCAAAACCCCTAATCCATTGACTCAAATTAGTCAACAACCCTAATTCCTTAATCGAAATTAGAAAACCATCCACGAAAACCATGTGC
Source organism: Picea sitchensis (assembly GCA_010110895.2). Classification (NCBI taxonomy): domain Eukaryota; kingdom Viridiplantae; phylum Streptophyta; class Pinopsida; order Pinales; family Pinaceae; genus Picea; species Picea sitchensis. The sequence goes on along the minus strand of SNQJ01S0052099.1, from coordinate 15,311 downwards.
CAAAAAATCGCCAAAAAATTAGAACACCTCCTCATCGAGACAACTAATTTAAACTCGATGAGTTTATCATAAATCTAACTAATGATGATGGTTAATGTCAAACGAGACCAAATTTGGTGTATCCGACCTTAAGAAAGGTAAATAAATTACTTGGGTTTCTTTAGAATTCCATTTCTATGCTAAAAAAGCTTCAAGAGAAACGTTCCTAAATCCCCATAGTTTTGATGAGTGAAAAGGTTAGGAAGGTTGATATTGTAAAATATATTTTGAAAGTGGGATCTAATGTGGGTGACTTTTTGGGAATTGCCCAATGCCTTGATTCACTATGGAACTCATGAGAGTTTGTCCTTATTTTGGAAATGTTGATTTTCTTCTTTAAGCTAGTCAAAACAGACATATACTTTTAATATTCTAGATTAGGATTGATCACATCCTTATAATATCTTAATTTTTTTTTATCATCTAATTCTTTATCCTACCACAATTTCATTTTGAATATAGATGTAATAATACCCTTAATATTATTGTTATTCTATAGAGTGGCCTCTTCCTTTACATCCCAATAATTTAGCCAAGACTTGGCATCCTTATACCAACCTAAATTGAGTTACACTTGGTTTTGATTGGATTTTAAAACAATCTTAGAAAACTTCTAATCTTCCATATTGTTTACCTTCATCTTAAAAATTAGATACCCAATCATAATCATACTCTAAATAAAAAAAGAAAAAATTTATATATCATACTTAATTAAAATAAATATAATTTTTTTTTATAAATAATATAATTATTTTATAATTAATTTTATATTACTTTTTAAAAACATGAAAAATTCAAAGCTTAAATTTTAAAACATAAAATTCAGCCTTAAATAATTCAAAGACAAGGACAATAATAATAATATCAATGAGATGTCGAACATCCACAATCGATCCCCACAATAAAATGGAATATTTATGTATATCTATGTTTTTTCATAAAGTTTTGCCACAAGATTTAGAGTGAAAGTAAATTGGATGAATCATTTGAATATCAAATCAAATTTTTCTTTTTGAAGTTTAGTAATCCTCTCTTCTGATTATTTTTTTGGTTTTTTGAAGTTTAGTTTTTAAATTTTTTGTTAATTTAAAATAGATTTTCTAACCATCTGGGTTAATTTAAAATAAGATAAAATTCTGATATAAAGTTCTGAAATGCATAAAACTTTAATCCATACAAAACTCAAACTAATATAAAAATCTAACCAAATTTAAAACAAAAACAAAATTAAGAATTAAAGATTAATTAGCTTACTCCATACCTTTTTTATTAAGCCAATCACTACGAGCAATTCTTCTTTTCCAATTTATTTAACGGAAACTTCCCACGGAAGAAAGCAAAAAGTACTTCAGTGGAAGCTGTATTTATCAAATTCTCCAGTTTCAGGACCAAAATATGAAATGAAGTGACCCAATATCAAATATTCTCATAATATTTTATCGTAATGCACAATTCAGTCAAATCAAATGATCAATTATGGTACCCATAAATCAACTTTATTGTGTACACCTGACATTTCATTAATGATTCTCGTCGCTCGAAAAATAATAGTCCATCGCCTTTGCCACCTCCTATACTTTTGTGCCAAACACGCCACGCACACTTTAAAACTAACATCAACCCCGAGAGTTTACGTTGTGTTTTGCTTATTATCAAATCGGTGCAATTCGTCTGAGTTTTCAGCATCTGCTATCAGTTTATATACATCGCTGCAGGATTTTGCGTTACAGGATCTGTTGCTGAGGAGGAGTGCCGAACTTGGATTTTGCGTTGCAGGATCTATTGCTGAGGAGGAGGAGGAGGAGTGCCGAACTTGGATTTTGCGTTGCCAGGTTTTTGAAATCCCTCCCTCTCTGTAAAAATAACAATTATACCGTTATAGCTGGTGATTTCCTGAAGCGATTAATGGATGATATAATTTTGTGGTGTTATAATTTTTTATGTGTTTTGCTTTAATTCAATACGTGAGCGGTCGCTCTTTCAGTGCCTGTCTGGTCTTTTTGAGGGTATAAACAATTTGTTATGCTTTGCATCTGCCCCCTTGGATGATTGTCTTTGTGAAGGTTAGCTTATCTGGTTCTGTAGTTGGTTTGATTTTAGTGTTATATTACTATGGCCATGCATGTTCTGCAGTTCAGTTTAGTTCAACATTGCTAGCTTCCAAATTTCAAAGGTATAAACAGAAATTTCAAAGGTATAAACAGAATAAGAATGTTGAATTAGTTGAGAAATGGAAGAGTATATATTATTTTACACAAAATTGTGTTTACTGTGCTGTTGATATCAAATAATGTTATATACAAATAGATCAAACTTTGGATTAAGAAGTTTAGTTCAACATTGTTAGGTTCCAAATTTCAAAAGTGTAAACAGAATAAGAACTTTGAATTAGTTCATAAATGGGAGGTAGATATTATTTTACACAAAATTGTGTTTACTATGCTGTTGATATCAAAATAATGTTACATATAAATAGATCAAACTTTGGATTAAGATCGATACATTATTACTATGCTGTTGATATCAAATAATGTTACATACAAATAGATCAAACTTTGGATTAAGATAGATACACTATCTTAGTAAACTAAAGTTGAGAATTTCAATCGCATATCAAACTAGGAGTTAACTAGTTGGAGAGAATCTCTCATATATCTAACTAGATCTAACAACATCTTAAAGACTTAAAAACAAACATGTAGAGAAGAACTCCACCTCATACTGACCAATAATAATAATAATCACAATTATGATTACAGATAGGAATTAATAATTCCAAAAGAGTTCAATTAACTAATATGTTTGTTGAATTCTGAATGTGTTTGGAGTTAATAATTCCAAGAGAGTTGAATTAACTAATATGTGTGGTTGAATTCTGAGTGTGATTGGAATCACTAATAATTCCAACAGAATTGAATCAACTAACATGTGTTGTTGAAATCTGAGTGTGTTTCCCTAATAATTCCAACCAACATGTGTTGTTGAATTGTAAGTGTGTTTCAAATAGCCATATCAGACTGGAATGAATAGTGTCATGACTTCTGTAAATCAACATGTGTTGTTGAATTGTAAGTGTGTTTCAAATAGCCATATCAGATTAGAATGAATAGTGTCATGACTTCTGTAAATCAACATGTGTTGTTGAATTGTAAGTGTGTTTCAAATAGCCATATCAGACTAGAATGAATAGTGTCATGACTTCTGTAAAATTTGATGGTTTGGGTTTTCTGCTATCAAACTTGGTGTTTTATATGTTATGTGCATGCCTGTTATATTTTGATGGGTTGGATTTCTGGCTATAACACTTGATGTTTTATATGTTTCTAAAACTTGGCTTTTTATATCATGTTTTATATGTTATGTGCATGTTTGTAATACTGTTTAGCTATTTATGTGCATTTTATATCAATTTATGTACATGTTTGTAATACTGTTTAGCTTTATGTGAAATTTGATGGGTTGGATTTTCCACTGACATGTGGTATAACATAGTTTTATATGTTTTAGTGTTTCTAAAACTTGTTTTTTTTTATATAATGTTCTATATATGTGCATGTTTGTAATTTACTGTTTAGTTTTATGTGAAATTTGATGGGTTGGATTTCCCACTATAACATGTATGCATGTTTATGTTGTTTAGTTTTGAGTTTTTTAAGTTTTATATGTACAAAAGACATGTACGTGTTAAGTTTAGCTTTTAATTTTTATTGTATACAGAAGACATGGACATATTAACACATGTTAATATTGTTTAGTTTCATGAATTGAATTTTTATGTTAATATTGTTTAGTTTCATGAATTGAATTTTTATGTTAATATTGTTTAGTTTCATGAATTGAATTTTCACTTATAAATAAATTTTGGTGTTTTATACAAAGATTTATAAATCTAATGTGCATGCTTGGTGAAAGACTTGCACCTTAAAAGATTTGATTTCATTTTTTCAGTCTTCTGCATATTGGTTTGGTTTATCATTTGTAGTCATAATAATTAGTTGTCCATACATTTTTCCTTCTAATGGTCTCTATGGAAGAAGGACAGAATGCTGAGTTGAATCACTAATCGTGTTCTCGAAGTCTGATTGTGTTTTTATTCTATGCATAAATATACATTTTGCATTTTCCATATTTGAGAAGAATCGTTTCTGCCTTGTTATATATAATACTACGAGTACCTTTACGGGTGTTTTAGGTAAGAGTTTCCTTGAGCAATTTATCCCAGCCATTCTCTTTTACTGTTCTCTGCAGATTATCTTTGCTTACAATGGGTGGTGGATATCCTTTTGCAAGTGAGATAGAGGAGGAGGAAATTCTGAGTCCGCCTGAGGTCTTTGGCACCGGCATTTCAGTGTGCACAGTGGAAACAGAGAATAGCCCCGTTAGGGAAGGAATGTCCAGTGCTCCTGAGATTTTCGCTGCTGATGATACCATATGGGTGGCAAACGAAGAGGTGGTGGAGGATTCGACAGTCTTACCGCATGATTACGTTAACGTGATCCATTCGGCAGTTGAAAACCCTACAGAAGCGATTCCAGATGAGACGCTGGATTCCCCACCAGCAACAGCTATCATAAGTGAACAATCACCAAGCCCATTGATGAATTCTGAAGACCTTCAACTTAATGTACTGAACCATACTCGTGCTGATCAAGTCTCATCTAAGAATCCGGAGGCCTCTCTCTTTCAAGTGATGAAAATTGTATCTGACAAGCAGGAATTGAGCTTCGTAGAGAAGGTCCAGATACCAGAAGAGCAGATTTTCCGTCTGTGCAATAGAATTGTACCCAATGCTGTAGAAAACCAATATCCTGGTACCAAAATCAATTTTAATTCCATGAATCAACTATCCTTCCCGACAATTGGCCTCTACGGGGACAAGCGAACGATGGGTAGAATATTGAAAGAGATGGGTGTCGTCGATCATTCCATTCATATGCAAATGGAGGAAGACAAGTTTGAACCAGGTTTGTACGTTGGTCTTCTGAAGCAATTCATAATTGTTTTCTATTGGCATCAAGGAACCTATCTCAAAGATGCATCAAGGAAACAGGTTTCTTGCAATTTCATACGGTATGTAGTGGATCTGTGCGATGATGTTTTTGTGTGCGTTGAAGAGCATAACCTTCTTGAAGCTCTGGCTGCTTCTGTCGTCACCACGTCTCATAGACTGAAACGAACTCAGAGGCTGAAGATAAGTCATGTCCAAAATTCTGAAAATGACGTCACGGTTTCTTCTGGGTTCAACCTAAACATAGGAAGGTATATCAGTACGGCTCCTGAAATCCTGGCAATGCCCAAACATACATTGTTTTTTGCTGAAGGATATCACAGATGTGCTTTTCTCACTGCTATTTATAAACGGTCAAAAAAGTATTTTAGTGCTCAGTTAAAAAAGGTTAATGTCAGTGCACTTGGGTTTGAGTTGGAGAAAATGTCCAAAGACTATGATCTTGATTTCACCAGGCTCAGCCATGAAGACTTTGTTTCTCTTTTAAAGCATTCGGCAATGCCAGAGTTCCAGAGTTACACAGACTTGAAGAATTCTATCCAAGGTCGCCGCATGGAAAGTCAGAGGTGCAACATCCAATCAAAGCTTAATGAATTAGAAGAGCAAATCTTGCAGAGTTTTCTCCAGGTTCTACCTGAGTACTGCAGTTTTATTCGATATATGCCTGACTCACCATCTGAAGACAGGGAGCATATTGAAGCTGAGGAGATTCCTATTCAAATAAATAGGTTCCAGCAATTGGAACATCAGTTGGCAACTATTTGGGGTGGCAACTCGGGTAACGGGAAATTGCTTTTGTCTGGCGCGGAGATTAAATTTCAACCCTTCATTGGGATGGAATCAAGGTTTGTCATTGAAAGCTCTGGAAAGTTTGGCCACCTGATTTTTTTTGAAGAAGAGATTATGTTGAGGCGCATAGGTGAAGGTGACAATACAAACCAGAAGGCAAGGATTTTGCCTATTACAAAAGATGAATCTGGAAGGAAACGCCCTGTAGTATCAGGTGAGCAGCTTTCTCTTCAATTTGGAAGCAACCGAAAGTTGTTACCAGGGATTGTAGAAGTCATTCAAGTTTCGGACAATGCACTCCATGATTGGATAAAACCTTTAGTTCCTAAAAATTTACTAAACGTAGCACAGAATATTGTTTTCCTGGGTCTCCTTATGAGCAACGGCATTTTAGGGCAAATGAAGAGCTTTGGTCAGCCTATTATTGATAAACTTTTGAACACAGAGAAAAATTTCATTGAACAACAACTTCTGTTGGCTTTCCTCATGAGCGATGACACTTTAGACCAAGTAAAGAATTTTGATATTTCCGACATGAAGAATTTTCTTACTTCTGGTAGCCTTGATATTATTTTTGCCGAGTTAGATTCTGTGAAAGCAGGCCTTTCACCAGATTTGCAAGATTCATATCTGCAATTGAAAATAAAGTTTTCTAATTTTAACCTTGATGAGACCTTGAGCAGTGCTGTTTTTGCCATTAACACGTGGAAAGACCTTTGTTCATCTATCTACAGAGACGGGGAAGAAGAGTTCAGCCAAAATGTCCTATTAATGATTAGGAAGGAGATGCTACTCCTGCTTAAGAAAAATATTGAATCCGAAAAAGAGGCAGCAGAAAAGCTTCAGGAGCAGCAGTTCAAAAATGAACGGGAAAATTTTCTTACTCAAACAAAGGAACATCTATCCCAAAGAAGAGTGCTGGGAAGACGTGGGTACATTGAAAGCTGCTCTGTTGGAAGGTCATATATGGGGTTAGGAAATTGTGAGGCAAGCATGCGAATTTCAAGTGAAGAAGAAGAAAAGCCCAGTATACAATGGACGATTGTAGAGATGGCACCAAAGAAAAAACACTTAGATGAGTTAAATTCAAATTCCATGCATCGCATTATCCCATCTTTCTCAGACCCAATTGAATTAGTGTGCTGTGATCCTGAGATAGAAGATATAAAAAAGGTGGCATTTCTGAGATCTGGTGAGTTGCTGGTTTTTATCCATGACAAAGTACATAATAGGCTGAACTTGTATATGTCCCCAAAGCTAGGACCATTTCTGCATGGGAGCAATCCTATTCACATGTTTAAACGGGGTTTTGATTTGGTAGCTTTTGATGAATGTACCCGATTCCTGGCTTTATATGATGCTCAGGTAGCCAAAGTTTTAATATACAAGTTTGATGAATCATTCCGGAAGATAGACTACACAGGTGTTGAAATTATGTTGGAATTTTTTTCTGGGAGTACAAGTATAAGATGGATGCAGTGTATTCCTGGGAAAGCAGAATTGCTTCTAGTTGATGACACAAACAGGGTTAGGGTGTTAGAACTTCATCATCAGCCTTTGATGAAACCTAAGCATATTACTCTCTCTTCAGGTTTTTTAAATGCATGCACTTCGGGGGATGGTTCCTTTCTCTTTGTTTTTCAGACGTCTACAATGTGTTCAGATCACAAAGAGGAATGCATTTCATCTTCTTCTCAAGAAACTGCTCAAGAAAGCAAGGCTGCATCAAAATTTGAGCTCAAAGTTTACATGTTAGGTGATGCAATGTCCTTTTTGAAGAACATTTCCTTGGATATAAATGCTGAAGATGTTGGTGATTTGCAGGTGAAGCTTGTATACTATGGTTGTCAGATTCACCTCGTGTACTCCAGTGTTATTCCTGGCTTTCTTTCTTCTAATATATTGAATCTAGTTTCAGCCACAGAAGTTTTGGAGTTTCAAGAATTAGCAAAACAAAAGTCAAATTCAGAAAGAGATTGCAAGCATGCCATGGATCAGGACTCTCAGAAGAGTTGTGCTACCTTAGACTACATCTATCACATTTTTGATAAGTTTGCAGTTAGTCCTGCACTCTGTAGAGGAAGTATCAGGGATCTTAACTTCCATGTTTTGCTAAAGTCAAGAGATACTCTTGGAGAAGACCTTGAGCAAAGAAAATGTGAAGAATATTTGAAGATTCTTATCAGGCGGCTAGAGAAAGAAAAAGGGAAGGATTTTTCAAATCTCAGTATTCAGTTCCAAGTTCAAATGTCTGAAAGTTGGGACTCAAACAGTATAGATGTCTCATTCCCTCT
>SNQJ01S0052098.1:45912-64017 GCA_010110895.2 Picea sitchensis | reverse complement strand
ATGGTCCAGAGGAAGAAGCTCAACCTGAGACAAGAACACTGACAAAGATTCAAAAAGAAGCTACTTAATCAATAGACACTCTTCCATCAATATTCATGAAGCCACCAGGAGAAGGGTCTACAGATGTCAAGCCACAAAGTGTATTTTCCAAATATGATGATATGAAAAAGAAGAATGAACAGATTAAAAAACTTTGGATCCAAAAACTAAACTAGGATTCTTCAGATACAAGATTGTTATTGGGAATACACTTTGAAAAAGGAAAGTTGAATTTGGAAATATTAGAATCATCTGGTCCAAGCATTCAAGGATATGACAATTATAAGGCCACTAACTTTTCTCTAAATCTTGATGGCATTCCCTTAAAGGAAAAAAATGGGCCTACATAATCAGATATGGGATATGGTCAATAGAGACATTATGAAGACTACTCCTAGCTTGCAAAGATTGCAGAAAATGAATAATCAACTTAAACAACGATTGAAGCAAGAGAAAACAAGCTGAAGAGTGAAGCAGATGAGGATAGATGATTTAGAGAAAAAGTTAGTTAAAGTGAAATATGTTGCTACAAACAAAGAACATATTCAAAATACGGTAAGTACCAAGGATAATGAAATTGTTATTTTGAAAAAGAGACTAAATTTGTCTGATGTGGATCATGTACATACCTCGGAACTTTTGGTCATTTAGAAGGAAAAGGAAAAATTGATTGAAGTCATAAAAAAGCTAAATGAACAAATCCTCTCTCTACAACAACAAATACAAGTCCTATAATAAGGAATACCCTCATCATCTTCAGTTGGCACATTTGCAGGTAGCTCAAAGGAATTAGCCAGAGCACTAACTGATCTAAATGATAAAGAGATTGAGATAGATGAATTAAGAAGGGAAGTTTCAACTTATGAAACCGATATCAATATTTTGAAAGAGCATATTGGAGAAAAGATAAGGAAACTCAAACATATACACGAGGGGAAAGAAAAATTGCAGGCAGAGTATGATACATTGAAGAGAAATATTTCTGGAAAATCCCATTTAATGGGAGCATGACATTTGATTTGGGATAAAATTATGGAACAAGTAAATAGGATGTGGAAATGCTTTATAATTATGGAGGAAGAGGCTAACTTGGTCAAGAAGTTTGAAAAAGACATGGCAAAGGATGAACAAGAATTAGGAGATAATCCTCAATTTGCCAACAAAATCATCAGAGTTAAACCAAATTAAACCAACAAAAAAGAATAATTAAACCAAATTGGAGTTAAAGATAGAACAAGTACAATTATGGATTTTGAATTTTTTTTTACTCAAAAGAACTTAGTTCAACAAGTTCAAAGTAAACTTGTTCACCTTCAAAGAAATGTGCCATGGTATGAAGATCATTATAAAAAGATGGTGGAAATGGGATTACCTGAATACTATGGTAAAAAAGGTAATTTTCTTTCTCTACCAGAATATCAACCATTATTGATCTTAGCAAGGGAAAATGAAAATAAATTCAAAGGAGTTACTGGGATATTAAAAGGTCAAACAATTGTTGATCTTTTAGATGATGAATTACTTTTATTATGGCATTTAATAAATTTATTTCAAACTACTGCAATGTATGAAGCATGTATCGAGTTGGAGAAAGCCTATAGAAGAGTGACATCGTGCAATTATCCTTCGAATCAAGAGTGGCATCAACTTTCACAACTCCAATGACCTAGCCAACAACATGGAGGAAAATTGGGGATTCCAAATCTGTTCCTTAGGTTTTGGGATTTAGTTTGTCTATTTTTGAAATTTTCACTTAAGACTAGGGAAATCTAAACAATTTGGTTACACACTTTTTATTTATAAAAGAATAATTGAATAATGGAAGGGAAAAAAGTTTGCCTTATATGTAATTGAAGACTTTTCAATAAAGAGATCCATTTTCTGCAGAAACACATAAGATTTTGCTTTTCATTTCTTTGAGTTATGTTCTTTCTATGTGTTGTTTCTCAAGTTATCATAATTCATCTTCTTCAAACTATCATGTTTAAGTTATGAATAGCTTCAATTTAGTACAACTTTTACTGCAGTTTATTTATTGGACATTTATTTAGGTATAGACGTTCCTCTATTATGTTGTGAGAAGAATAAGACCTACATCTGCATATTTGTTTATTATTCATTAATATGTTTCATAATTTAGCTACAAATGTCATATTTCTACTATTGAAATTAAAGTAAGATTTATCAAAATTAGATACCTTACTTTATATTTCAATCTTGTTTACTCACATTCTTCTTTTCATCTCTTGATAATTTATAAAAGACTTAAAGAAAGGGATATTGCCTATGTATCTCTAATGATTATATTATTGAAATTTCATTCTTATTCAAAGGTAGAAAAGCATTATCAAATTAATTATCATTATATTTGGATGCATGACATTGGTCTGTGATCCTAGAACAAATATTAGGAACAACAATATGTATATTCATTATTTGGGACACATCATTTCTCAGAAAGGAATAGTGATAGATCCAAAGAAGATGGAATTTATTATGAGATGGCCTACATCTAAGAACATATCATAGGTAAAGTCAATCATGCCTACAAAAGGTTCATAAAAATATTCTCCAAAATTGCTCATCCAATTACAACATTATAAAATGGAGCCAAATTTGAATACACATTACAATGCGAGGAATGTTTCCAACTATAAAATAAATTGCTTACTAGTGCACCCATTGTCAATATTATTGATCAAGATGAAGACTTTGTGATATGTATAGATGCATACAAAAATGATATGTCACCAAGAAACGTTTCAATGAAATGGTTGGATATGTTACATTATGGTATCTAAAAGGAATTTATGGACTTTTCAAGTACCCCATCACCTCAACGATTTATAAAGGTCATTGGGTATGTTACATATTTATTGCTGACATGATGAAGACTGTTGATGAAAAATAGAAGAACATGCTCATAAACAACAACGAAGGAACATAACCTCACATGTGTCCATTTTGGCAACACGCCTTTCATATCTCAAATACAACAACATAAGCTATCATATTTTTCACGGCTTGTTTGTGTTTGATAGTAACAATAAAATGGGCTATAGTTGAAAACAATACAACTAAAAGAACAAAAAATATGCAAATGCAACACCTCAAATTAGCATTTTGTTTCATTAATCCTTGCCAACAAGAAGTCAAGTAGGTTTCCACCTCAGTGCATAATTCACTGGAGGGCGATGATTACTGAGGTCATCATAGGTGAACCTTTGCAGTTCAAAATTGAAAATTGTCCTACTAAAGGCATATAACCTCAAATTTAATAATCATGGAAGCACGACTTCCATATCTCAATGAAGACAACTTCAACGAACCCTATTTGCAATCATTGGTTTGTAGTATGATACTACCAATCAAATGAACTATAGTTAACAAACAATACAACTAAAAGAACACAAAATATGCAAATGCAACACCTAGATTTAACATTTTGGATCATTAATCCTTACCTGCTACTAGCCAAGTAGGATTCCACTATTGTTTTCATCTTAGGCAAGTTTTTGTAGTCCAAGATCAAAAACTATCCTAGTAAACAATAATGATGATAAATTGCAAATCGGGCTCATTAAAAAATGAACAATAATAATGATAACTTACAGACCGATCTCATTAAAAAATGGACAACAATGATGATAAATTGCAGACTGGGCTCATTAAAAAATGATAAATAACGGACCAGGCTCATTAAAAAAAATCGATAACCTCATATGTGATCATGTCAGTAATGGTTCTTTCAAAGGCATATAACATCATATGTAACGATGTTAGTAGCAAACCCTTCATATATCAGAGGCAACATCTTCAGAACATCCCATTTGCAATGAATTGCTTGCAGTTTCACTTAGTACTGACATACACAATACACCATACAAAATGTACACAAGGAAAACCCCTTTAAATGCTAATGCAATACCTCGGGTTAGCATTTTGGATCATTAATCCTTTCCCACTACAAGACAAGAGGAATTCCACCTCAGTGCACAATATTGTAGAGTCTCACGCCTACTTTGTCATCACATGAAAGAACTTGAAATTCAAATGAGTCCTAATAGATATAGTAATTTATTAAAACATATTGTCTTGAAAAAGACTGAAGGGAAACAACCTCAAATGAGAACCATGTTGGCAACAAGCCCTTCATATCTTAAAGACGGTAGCACCCTAAGCATATCCAAAAAACTATAACAAGGAAAACCCCTTGAAATGCTAATGCAACACCTCATATTAGAATTTTGGATCATTAATCCTTTCCCTATACAAGTTGGGTAGAATTCCACCTCGGTGCACAATCCTGTAGAGGCTCAAGATTACTTTGTCATCACAGGTAAGCACTTGTAGTTCAAAGGAGTCCTAATGATTAGTGATTTATTAAAACATAGAATCCTAAACAAGACCAAAGGAAAATAACCTCAAATGTGGACATGTTGGAAACAAGCCCTTCATATCTTAAAGACAACACCCAAAGCATATCCTACATGTCCCATTAATTATCCCACAACAATGCATAGAGTTGATTTGACCCAAATTATAAAATCCTTGCAAAAGGGAAATATTCACAACCATAAACTTATTAAAAAAATGAACAATAATGATAATAAATAGAAGTCCGGGCTCATTAAAAAACTGAAGCAGATAACCTCATATGTGACCATGTTAGCAGCAATCCCTTCAAATATTAGATACAACTACTTCAGAACATCCTATTTCCAATTAATTGTTTGTAGTTTAAGATAGTACTTAAAAACACACTATACCTGGCAAAACATGCACAAGGAAAACCCCTTGAAATGATAATGCAACACCTCGTATTATCATTTTGGCTCGTTAACCGATGCCCACTACAAGCCAGGTAGAATTCCACCTTAGTGCACAATATCGTAGAGACTCAAGCTTACATTGTCATCACAAGCAAGCACTTGCATTTCAAACGAGTCCTAATGCACATTAATTTATGAAAAACATAGACTCGAACAAGATTGAAGTAAAATAACCTCAAATGTGACCATGTTGGTTACAATCCCTTCATATATTAATGACAGTTCCTTAATCATATCCTACTTGTCCCATTAATTATCCCACAGAAATGCATAGAGTTTATTTGACCCAAAATATGTTATCCTTGTTAAAGGGAAATATTCATAACCATCTTTTGAAATGATAAGGTTTTGTAATTTAAAAGCATGTTGACCACATGTTGTACATGATAAACTATACAATAACATGAGCTCAAGGAATAAATAGACACCCTTACAAATGTAACACCTCAGATTAGTATTTTGGCTCAACCCTTTCCCACTACAAGCCAAGTAGAATTCTACCTTGGTGTGCAATTGATATATAGATTCTTGTGATTATTGCTATTATCATAGGTGTTCAATTGTAATCAAACAAAACAATGTACATGATAATGATACAAAAAGTAACAAATAAATATGCATCTGTATCAATAAAAGATAAATGAAAATACAACAACTCAAATTAGGACATTCATTCATTAGTGCTTGCTCACTATTACAAGTCGGGTATAATTCTAATTCAATGTGTGAATCCTTATTTTTTAGTTCCAGGGATAATCATAACTTATTGGGTTGATCAAGAATTTAATGCACAGTTGGGTTGACACAGGATTAGCCCGTAATAACCCTTCTAACTATTGATCAGGACTTTACTGGATAGTTGGGCTGACACAAGATCAACCCTTCTGACGGTTTATCAGGAATTTGTTGGATAGATGGGTTGACACAGGATCAACCCCCACTAACCCTTCTAACGATTGATACTGGTTTTATATTTCAAGATTAACCCACCCTTAGAAGAATTGATGGGAAACTTTACTAGTTGGGTTGACTAGCACAAGACCCTACCTAACTATGAATAGGAAAAGCTCGTTATTTCCAATCAAAAAATCTTATGGAATTTAGATGCATATACATTTCGTTACAAAAACATGGGGCATCAAGAGATACAATGCACCAAAAAAAGACAAAAAATAAAATACAACATCTCAAATTAGCATTATGTTTTATTATTTCTTTCCCACTACAAGCTGTGTAGAATAATACCCTAGTGCAAAATAATCACAAAGGATTTTCAATATTACTCATCAAAAGTTTTCACCTACAATCAAACAAATCTTAGGGATTGCAATAATGAAAGACAACAAAACATCATCAAGTAATACATTTGGACCATGCAAATCCTTTGTTATCTCCCATCAAAAGTGCTTGTGAACTAAGATGCATCTGCAATGTGTCAACCATGATAAACTATACAAAATGTGACACAAAATTACGACATAAAGAGATATGTTGCACCAATATAAGATAGATATGTAATAAAACATCTCAGATCAATACTTGTCCCATTGATACGTGCTGACTACAAGCCAAGTATAATTCTATCTAAACATGCAATCTCCATGAGGCTCAAGATTACTACTCTTGAGCCAGGTGCTCACTTGCAGTCAAACCAGTCTTAAAGAATAGAAATATATGAAAGACAACAAACCAGGATTAGGAATGCATTAGAGAAGGGTAAAAAAGCCTTAGTTATCTCTCATCAAAAAAACTCTTATAGCATTGAATTTCTTCTGCATGCAGCATTAGAACAAAAACAAAAATGAAATGCATTTTGTTAGACTGTGAGTCCCAAGGCAAGTGATTCAAAGCAAGTGATGGAAAATAAATTCGCTCATCAAATTCAAATACAATGGATCCACAATCCAATGCAAAACAGGTAGGCTCAGTTTTCTAAAGATAAGCTTGTTTTCTTATTGTATTATGTTTGTATGGATTGCATTGTGTCTGTAGCATAGTTGGGTGTTTAATTTTGTCTTCATTTACCCTCAATAAACTCATATTTTCCCCCTCATCTCAAAACTCCATTATTAGTACTTTTCTTTGCTTTGAATGCACTCTAAACGTGTTAGCAAATCCATGCAATAACTAGTCTTGCTTGGTCATATTGCATGAAAAATGTAGTGAGTGAAATTCTCACAAATTTGCATGAAAAGTTGACATTTGTGTGTATAACAGATATCATCACCAATAAACCTTATTACAACAAACAACAAAAAATTTAAGAGGGTTGCACGTTTCTATATTGCAAAGAGTATACTCGCTATCCACTCTCCATGATGTCAAACAAGGGGATTTCATGGCTATTGACATACATAATGATATAGAAACAAAATCTGAGTCTAGAGATTCAAATGCATATATTTCTATCAATAAGAGATTGCAAAATATTACAGGCACTCATTTTATCAGGCAAAGCCATGTTGCTTCAAAGACTAAAAAGTTACCAAAGCAAGTCAATTATTTTGTCAAAATGAAAGGGGAATATGCTTCTATTGTTCATTCCATGGATGACCTATTTAGAAATTTCAATTCTCCTGCCAGTGAAATAGTCAAGCAAGTATGATCATTTTCCAATAAGTTGATTTTTTGTCAAGTGAAGCTAGAGCAGTTTCAAACTTCATATGCTAAACATGTTGTATCTATTCACGACTAATAAATCCCTACACCCATTGAAGTGATTAGTCATAATATCGATCTATAAATCAACATAATATCATAAAGGATTATAAATGAACATAACAAGATCATAAAGGATTACTCACAATCAATCAATATCATTGGAAAGAAAAATGAATTATATGGTCTAATTTTTTCCCAATGATAGGACATTATAGATTTCAACCGTATATATGGATCCTTCACTTTTGAGACCAGTATGCCACACTTTCTACACTAGGACATGGAACACAGAAGAGAACAACAATGTATTTACATAAGCACAATAAAAAATTATCCATTAATCAAAATAATTAACACCACAATAACAAGAAGATTGACTCCTCCATGTTCAAATAAATGAGACCATTGAAAGAGGCTAAGAGTTCATGACATGGTAATCACAATACCATTTAAACCAAACCAACATCTAATCAAAGGAAGAAATTCTCGTTAAAGAACATGAATCTTCAAATAAAAAACCCTGCATAAGTTATAACTATACTGAGAGCACACTCGGGATAAAACAACAAATTCCAAGGCATGACAAGCCATTGGCCGCCTTTGCTACTCGATCTAGGATTTGTATAGAATTGATATGTGTAACAATAGGATACAAATGGTATCCTTCTAATCCTACTTACCAAAAACTCCTTATTAACGTAGTGGGGGATCCACTTAAGGTTTGTTTGGTATACCATATAATAGGTCCAAAAGAAAGGAGTCTCAAGATCCTCCCATGGGTCAAGAAACTAACAAATGGAGAAAAGAGGAGAGCCCCAACAATTTGATTTCATAAGCCATTTTTTTAACATATTACAACATACAAGAGAGAAAACCCTACCCTATAGCTACATAGGAGATTGTAAAATTGTTCCAAGAATTCATTTTCTTTATCTGACAAAGAAAAATCAGTAATATGAAGACTGAAATATTCCAGACAGAAAGGATAATCTCTAACAACAATCACATAAATAGTTAAAGTTACGAACTTGGTCGAATTACCTATCGAATTGAACACTGAAGGATATCCATACGCTGCCAAAGATTCAAGACTCGTGATATTTCTTTGTCTTGCCAATACCCTCATTCGAATTCCCTCCACCAAGAAATAGTGCACGATTTATACCAAATGGGAGGGACAAATTGCTCCCATAAATCCCCTTGTTCTTTGGAAATCGAGCAAATTGTTGTAGCTTCTCATACCATAAAATCGGGGTGAATCAAACCATAAACCCTGATTTAAACCAAATGGAAGGGTGAAATTGTTACCAGAAATTCCCATATTTCTAGAAATTGGGCGAATGCAAGCTTGCAACTCCAAATCTCACGGGCTAAATACATATTTTTTTCTCTCTCCCTGATATAAACCTGCGCTAACCCTCTATATGTTTTTTCTTTTAAAATAAATTGGGGGCGAAGAATTAAAATTTTAAAAAGCCACTACAATACAACACAAATAGGGAGGCCCCTTAATTTCGCCCAAGAGCGAAATTTCACCCCTAAAATCATCCTTGTTGCTAATGGAAACTTGTCTACCAATTTTTACAACCAAATTCTTGATGTAAATTGAACCAAATTTATCAATGATTAATGGCAAGTATGGATTTCCAATAGCAATTCCCAAAAATATGACCAAAGTCAATAGTTTAGGATCATCGTTGTATATACAAAAATGTCCATACCAACACACAAAAAATAAAAAATAAAAATAAATAAATAAATAAAACTATCGATATACCTATATCCATGCATTCCACGATAGTGTCCTAAAATCTAGTGCTTAGTCGTTAAAAGGTGCATTTATGTGGATGCAACAAAGACAATCAAGGAAGAGTGGTGAGGAGTGGGATACTACAACGAAATGTGATCATCAAATAGAATATATATAATAATATTCTGTATAATTATGAATAATTATTATTATTATTTTAAAATATTATTAAATAAATAATTTTAATTTTAGTTTATAAAATAAAAATAACACATATTACATTTCTTTTTGAGTAAATGGGACAACTCGTGTAATTTTTATATATCTTTTTAATATGCATTTAATCAAATCAAAGTGTGAAATACATTTAATGAAACCAAAGTGTTAAAAGTAGCAAGTTGCTCATTTGCTGTGTAAGATGACTTTATGGCATGTCACTCCTCACTCCACCTCCAAACTCTCATGGTAAGTCAATGTAGTCTCTTGAATTCTCCTACTTGGCCGATAATTTAGGACTCTAGTAATCTGGTTTTGATGGAGAGTGGTAATGGTAGTATTGGGCGGGAGAGATTCAATATTCCATAGAAAACTTTCATCCATGACCGGAAAAGCATGATGTCATGGAAAATGATGACGGATCCAGCGATCGATGATTTAGCTTAGGATAACTTCTAGTTTTGCTAAGTTCAGAATGGTAAAGTAAAAGCTAATGAAGCTGCAAGAAACTATTATGTAGTAAGAACATCTAATTTAGTTTCTTGAAGACGTGACCTATTACATAGGCTCCGTCTTCCTCCAAAGATTTTTCACTTATATTTAGATGGAGATCACAATTTTCCATAATCCCCTCCTCTAGATCCTCCTCATTGATTGAAAACAATAGCTTCTCGTCTCCTAGAAATTTGCAATCCCAAACCCCGTGATAATCAGATGATAATAGGAAAGATAAAAGGATTGGAATAAAAAAAAGTGCCAGTGTGCATATTACATACCACTGAGTTTTATGGATACAATCAATATGCAACACAATCACAATCTAGATGATAATATTGAAGATATAAGGATTGGAATAAACAAAATAGTGCTAGTATGCATATTACATATCACTGAGTTATATAGATACAATTAATCTGCAACACAATCATAATATAGCAACTTGCCAACACCAGTCCAAGAAGCAAATTTTTCTAAAATAGTCTAGGAGAAATTTAGGCTAAAATAGTATAATTGCCCCCCCACTTTGTAAACCCCAACCAGAGCTTTGTCTTGTGTGATATGTAGCAATTTAATAACTCCAATTTTTATAATAGTCAAAGTTATATTTAAATCAAAATGAGTATAAAAATCTATTTTAGAGAAAACTTGAGAAATATAAAAATAAACAAAGTTGTATTTGAGTGAAAATGACGAAATACAATTAATATCCATCTTAAATCCTTGGGCTTTCTAGATCATATTCTTTAAATTGTAAAAAATATTCAGTAAATTTCAAAAGATCAAATTCATTTAAAACAAATACATATACATAATGATGATCATCTAATGTTTTATAAATCAAGTACCAGAATTCTTCAGGGTACAAATCTTTCCTTAAATTTTAAACTTTACATAAAAAGATTGTACCTTGTAAAATTTGATAAGAGTTAAAATATATATAATATAAAAGAATCATAAATATCATGATTGTATAAACTTACCATAACCAAATCTTCCTCCCACATTTTTATTTTAATATTATTGAAAACTTTAAGTTCTATTGGATCAAAGCTTGTAGTTGTTTATTCTTGGGCTGAACAATAGTGACAAAGGTCGTGTTTCATGACAATTTTTTGTTTTTAGGCAGTACATACTCTTTTATGAAAGAAACTTAGTAGTATTTTAATAACATTGAGAATTTATAGCCATATTGGCTCAAACTTTGTGGCTCTATAAACTCATACCCAACACTAGTGAGAAAAGTCGGAATAAACTCATACCCAACATCAGTGACAAAAGTTGTGCTTCATGACAGTTCTCTAGTTTTAGGCCTTTTTTCAATTGTTTCCAAATCACCATCCACCCTAATTAAAACAACACATTAATGACATGCTTTTTAGTTGCATTGTCAACCCTAACTAAAGCATCATGTTATCATGTTAATGAAATGCTTGTGAGATATTCCAAGTTGCATGATAACTGGTTTTTGTTGACAATGTCGATAAACTGTGAAATATTTTTGTTTTAGCAGTAGAAATAAAAAAAATAAGTACACATGGACATTTTTGGTTTGAGAAGTTAAATGTTGGAAAGGAAAACATAATTTTGAAAGAACTTTAGAAGATTTTCTTGAAGAACTAGATCCAATAAAGATCCTCTATAACCAATCAACCAGTTGATCCCAAGTAAGATGATCATCCACCTTGTCTCAATTATGACATTGTCAATATTGATAGCAGTCCTCTATAAATTTAACTAATAATATTGCAAAGATTGAAATATTCTTGGAGGATGCAAGGCCATCAAACATTTAATTTTTTATAGTAAAATTGTAGTCAATTTTTATAATAAAATTGTAGTCAAGTTTTATAATAAAACTATAGTTACTCTCAAAGTCAACAGGATATTAATTATCAACAGTAAAAAGCTACCCCACACTCGGCTTCAAGGGTGTATTTTTATGTATGTTTTGCATAGTTAAACCCCCCAAATGAGGTCTGTAGTTTAATAAAATTATCCCTTTTTCTGAGTGCGAAAAGAAGCTAATTTCAAAAGAAATATTAAACTCAACTTGAAATTTACAATTTATCATTACGATTTTAAAAATAAGTTCCATAGTGAACATTATTGGGAAAAAACATTGTTATGTGCTCTACAAGTGGAATAGTGTGTTCCACAGAAAATATAGTATTTAAGTAAACAACACAACTAGAGTTTTAACCACAAAATACTACATGCTCTCAACAGTGATTTCAAATTTTTATTCTTGCAAAAATTTCAATAGAAATTCAAAGCTACTTGAAGTTATCAACTATTAGAAACTGAGTTCTCAACTACGATTTCAAATTTTAATTCATATAAATTTTGCAACAAGAACTAAAATAGAACAATTGATTAATAACACCTATTTGACATAGAGTGCCTAGGATTGAATTTAGGTTGCAATGATCCCCATACACCACAATCCTAGGGGTGCAACATAACTCCTAATTAACTTTTTGAAATCCCTTGCCACCAGAACTCTTGGCCCATAAAAATATTCTCAAGAATTTTTCAACCCTTTGGTATGCACTCCATGAAGGCACCTGATAGGACTAGTATTGAACATGGTAGCAACAAGGAATTTAGTACCAATATGAAACATGGTTGTCAAATCCATGGTTAGTTAATCATTGTTTAACATTTTTCTTAACTCCTTGAATGACAACATCCCAAATCTCTTTAGGGTAAGCTTGGAAGGTGAAGGGGATACCAAGAAACTTGAATATGTAGTTCAATTGGATCGACATCTAGCCCTGGCATTCCAACTAGCTAGGCAATGACTTCTAGATTTTCCCATAATATTGACTCTTGAGTCTTAGCCCACTAGATTTTAAAACTAGAGGCATCAAAAAATATCTGCAATCATTGTCTTTTCCATGGAGTTTCGATCTTCCAGGATAATAAATTAATGAGTCATTGGAAAAATAATCATCACCCTTTGGCTTATTTAGGGGAATGTCTTTAATCAGACCTTGGCCTACCATATTATAAGTGAAGTATCCCAAATTTCCATTATATACAGGGCAAGAGCCAGAGGCCATAGATGAACCTAAAAAATCCCACCTCTTTTGAATTCTTTGACTAATGGAAATACAAGCCAAGGTTTTTACAAATAAGGTCTTAATATCCCTTATGAAGAAACTCCCAAAGCCCAATGCTTTGAGCATTTTTAGAATAAAGGTCCATTCTGTTAAAATTATCTTATAGCAATTAAGATGTTATGTATTATTTAACTTTATAGCATTAAAACAATAACCATGACAATAAGGATCAGAGAAAGAAAGACCTCCACAACATTACACAATATTTATCTTGAGAAACTCTCATGGGGGAGAAAACCCAGCAAAAATTCTTTAGTATAGATTCTTCAACAAGTACAATATCTCTACAGGAGAGATCTCACCATAACATAAGCTAAACCAGAAATCATATACCATAACACAGTAGTGCACCACTTGACCAAGATAGGTCCCTAAGACATCTTCTTCTTTCCACTAGTTATCCTCCTCAAACTTGTGCATTGTAGAGATAGAGAGCTTTTGTTGCGTGTTATATCAAATGAGGCACCTAGCCTCCTTATAAATACACATTGGACTACCCCTTAATTAAGCCAAGGCCGACTTGACAATTTACCCTTATAATTTAGAATTGACTTGTCTAGGCACAATAGGGCCGACTTTTACAAAGGCGCAATAGGGCCAAATATAATATAATAATAAGAATGTCTTTTACGATTTTGTCATTACAAATATCATAAGAATACCTTCCAAAGCTACTCAAACTTCAACACTCCCTCTTAGCAAGGAAGGTATTCTTCTAGCACGATCATCACAATTGTTTCTGCACTTCTATACACACGATTATTGACTTGTTGACCTTCACCAAAGAAGTTTTTTAACCACGTCAGTCATCCAGGGTATTCAACAACATCATGTCTTCAACTCACCAGTTTACACATAATTTAGTATCTAGTTTGTAAGAACTAGTAACTAAGCGTACCATAATTTTTCTGCGGCTCACTGGAGTAGCCTCTGCATACCACACTTTTGTCGAAGCTCACTGGAGTAGCTATAACTCCAGGCATACCAGATTGTTTTTGAAGCTCACTGGAGTAGCCTCTGTATACCATACTTTTGTCAAAGCTCACTGGAGTAGCAGTAACACTAAGTGCCAGTCCTTTTTCATACTGAATGAGAACATTCAGTGCTAACCCTTTTTCATGTTGGATGAATCACAATTCTCAGTGCCAGCCCTTTTTCATATTGAATGAGAACATTCAGTTCCAACCCTTTTTCATGTTGGATGAATCACACTTCTCAGTGCCATCCCTTTTTCATGATGGATGAGAACATTCAGTGCCAACCCTTTTTCGTGTTGGATGAATCACACTTCTTAGTGCCATCCCTTTTTCATGTTGGATGAGAACATTCAATGCCAACCCTTTTTCATGTTGGATGAGTCACACTTATTCTCAGTGCCAACCCTTTTTCATGTTGGATGAGAATACATCTATCTCAGTGCCAGGCCTTTTTCATGCTAGATGAGAACACTCCCTCTGAAGTGGGATCACATGCTTCCCTGGAAATGTATCAGCACTCACCACTCCCTTTAGTAGGGATGTCCTTCTCGAACACACCAAGATTGTCTCTGAAGTATACAAACTTCACTTTCGACAGAGGCTTGGTAAACACATCTGCTACCTACTCATAAGTAGAAACATATTGGAGCTTCACTGCTCCTATCGGTACCATGTCTCTAATATAATGGTACTTCATCTGGATTTTCTTGGACTTGTCATGGAACAATGGGTTCTCTAACAACTTCACATAACTATGTTTTTCACACCAAATGCAAGTCTCCTCTAACTCGAGATCAAATGAACCTGCAAATAGCTTCCAAAGACACACTTCTTCGCTATATGTTGAACATGTTGCTATGTACTCTGCCTCAGTTGTACTAAGCACCACACTAGATTGATTCCTACTAAACCATGAGATCATAGATGATCCCAATTTGAAGCAGCATCCAAATGTAATCTTCTAGTCCTCAACACTATCAGCCCAATATGAATCAGGAAATCCTTAGAGGCTTATCTCACAATTTGAGGCATACCTGAGACCATAATCAATTGCACCCTTTAGGTACCTCATCACATTTTTTTCCACAATCAAGTGAACACATCTCGGCTCAATCATATACTAACTCAAGGTGTTCACTGCAAAACTTAAATCTGGTCTCGTGTTCATTAAGTACATTAACAAACCAATAATTTGTCTATACATGGTGGCATCAACTGTTTCTGAATATGTATCACACAACAACTTCATATTTATCACCATGGGTGTAGTCATGACCTTACAGTCCATCATTTCGAATCTCTTTAGAATCTCCACTACATATTTTCCTTGGTTGATGAAAATCTCACATGGTCTCTGCCATACCTCCAAATCTAAGAAATAGTGCATCATGCCTAGGCCTTTCATCTCAAACTCAACAACAAGCTTCCTCTTGCTTTCATTTATGATCTTTTCAACACCTATGAGGAACATGTCATCCATGTACAAGAGCAATATCACTGGTCCTCCATTCACAACCTTGAAATAGAGGCTGGAATCTTCTTTACTCTTGGTAAAGCCTAAGCTCATCAGGAAATTATCGATCCTTTTGTACCATGCTCTTCATGCTTGCTTTAACCCATAAAAGCATTTCTTCAATCTTCACACATGTTTCTTACTATCATGTGTCTCAAATCCTCGTGGCTGCTCCACATACACTTCCTCATATATTACACCATTCAAAAAAGTTGTTTTCGCATCCATCTGGTGTACCTTCCACTTCATCTTGGCTACAAGTGCAAGTATGGTTATGATTGAAGTGTATCTTGCCACAAGGGGAAAACTTCTCCTCATAATTAATTCCTTCCTTCTGGGAGAAGCCATGTGTTATGAACCTTGCCTTGTATTTCGTGATACTTCCATATGCTGAATACTTCGTCTTGTAAATCCACTTGGAACTTAAAATTGTTTTGTCTTTCAATCTAGGAACCACATCCCAAACACTATTCTTCACTATGGAATGATATTCTTCAACCATGCCATCATTCCATTATTTCTTTCCTGCAACCTCTTCACAACAAGTAGGCCCGACATCAATAATGTCACTCAACAATGCCCTGCAATTGGAGTATGGTTTTGGTCTCTTGACTTCTTTGAACGTTCCATCTAGATCACCATACATTTTTGCGTACTGAATGATCTCACAATCCCATGTTGGTCTTCTTTTCTTAGTCTACTCATGAGGAGTATCCTCACGTCTTTGTGGTTATGCAATGTCATGATCTTCTGGATCACAATAAGGTTGTACAATATATTTGTCTCCCTCTGCATCTGCAATCCTGGGAGCTATAGGCTCCTCATCACGAATCTCATTTGAACGGTTTTGTCTTGACCTACTGAAAGATGCATCTTCATCAAAGGTAACATCTCTACTAGTCTCAATCTGATGGTGACCAAGGATGTAAACTCTATATGCCTTTGATGTCTCACTATATCCAACAAATATGCCCTTCTTTCCTGAAGGGTCTAGCTTCGATCTCTTGTCCTTGGGGACATGCACATAAAAAGGACAGTCGAATATCCTCAAGTGGATGACTTTTGGTTTTTCACCTATGAAAATATCTTCTGGAGTCTTATTCCCAAGTACACGGTGGGGACTTTTGTTTTGTGCAAACACGACAGTTTTAACAGCTTATGCCCACAGATGCATCGGAAGGTCTTGGTCATGAATCATGGCTTTCACTGCTTCCATTATAGTACAGTTCTTCCTTAGCACCATTCCATTATGTTGAGGATTGTAGGGAGTAGAGAGCTCCCTCTTAATCCCAAATTCCCTACAGAATGCTTTGAATTTATTTGATGTGAATTCTCCTCCATTATCTGGTCTTAGTATTTTGATTGTCTTTTCCAACAGATTTTCAACCAGAGCCTTGAACTCTTTGAACTTATTGAACACTTCATTATTAGCTTTCAAAAAATAAATCCAAGTTTTACATGAGTAATCATCAATAAAAAAAACATAATAAACATACCTGCTAAGGGAGGCGGTTGACATAGGTCCACACACATCAGAGTGCATGATGTCCAATAGTCCTTTGGCCTTGCTATCACTACTTGGAAACGGCTTCTTCACGTTCTTTCCTTCTGCACATCCTATAATATTCCCCCGACCACCCACAAGATTGGGAAATGCCACTCCAGAGCAATCTCTCATGCTCTGATACTAGTTGGTAGCATCCCCAACCTTAACAGGTCGGCCATGCTACTCTAGGGAACACTTTTGTTCCCTCGCTGCGAAACATACTGTAACATACCCAATATTCAACTGAGCTATGCCACATAAATTTTCACTTCAACTGCATGCAATTATAACATATACATACAACACTCTTGCGGAAGATTTACATATAATGTAAACAACAATCATATCCTGTAAATATACAATTTCATACTGAAATAACAGTAAACACAGACATGCAGCATATATAGGGAAATACCCATAAACATACAGACAATTATAATCACACATAAGATAAATTGTAACATAAGCACGTAAATAACAATGCAGCATGTAAATTTATCACACGATTGGTACTTATCTTGGAAATATTGTCACCAACTGCATGTAGACCGTCCACGAACCTCCCAGCCTTAGACCACACTATTCATCACTCTCAACAGTGAGTCACCCCCGAGCTGGGACTAAACTCCACCCGGGTAAAGGGATTCCAAACCAGGCTAAAGGCTCATAGACAACAGGAAAGACTATGTCTCAGGTGCTCGCTCAAATAACAGCCTACAGTCTCTCATTCCCCACATGCCTGTCCCACCCAAGGAAGTGTGCCCCTTCTCTTCTCAACAGTCCCTCGGCTGCCCCACTTCTCTTCCAAGGCTTCAGCAACAGGCTAGACCGGTGTTATAACCCTAAAATGCACCATACAGGTTTACCTGGCATCAGGCCAACTCATGCCTCTTCCTAGCCAAAGCCATGCTGAGTAATTCCTCAAAAACCACTTAAAAACAAGCAACC
>SNQJ01S0052098.1:31598-45902 GCA_010110895.2 Picea sitchensis | reverse complement strand
TTTGTTGATAGAAAAGACAAAAGAGAGAAAACATTTATTTTATGGTTTTTAGGCAAGTGTGGGAATTAGTGTGTTTCTGATTGTTTTTTGCATTCTTGTGCTCTGATTCCGTTTGCGATCTGCGCTTTAAGCCAGAGTCTTCGAGCACTATAGCTACAGTTTAGCACCTTCGGGAATCAATCCCCATCAATTCTCTCACCCATAGAATTTCTCACGGGCCTGACAACCCACCTCTTCAGTTTCCCACGGGCCTGATAACCCACTTCTTCAATCTCGCTCCCAAGCTAACCAGGTACACCAACAACAAATGGGTATGGAAACAGGATCAGATAGAGTGAAATGAATGTCTGAAGGATAACCGACTGGGGAAGTGAAAAATCGTCGTGAAATCATTGACTGGATGACTAAATGATGGAAGGAATCATGGGCGATATCATCGTAAGAATGATCATGAGAATGATGGTAAGGATGTTCGTCCGAATGATGGTGAAAATATGTCCAAAGAGATAAGTCCCCACGATATGTATGCATGTCCCCAACTTAACACTTGTCATGTTTGAAGCTACTTTGGTCCACTTGTCCCCAACTTTAGAACTTAGGATAAGATAATTATCCATACTTTATGTTTTAAGGAAATATTAATATAATATTCCTTTTTGGCTTTCCCTTTCCCTAACTGGTGAAGTTTAGTCCCCCATCTCTTTTATTGTGGTCAGTCTACCCACAGTGATGTATTTTATATTAATCATGAGACATATACAAAATAGGTGCGCTGGCCTTTAACATCTAGGCACACTGGCCTTTAACATCTAGGCGCACTGGCCTAATTCCAAAACATAAGCATCTCAGCTTATCATAACTAGCTCACCAGCCTATAATACATATCATATACATGAGGTTCGTTGACCCCCATACTATGTGCACTTTAGTTACTACGTGTGGTCTCTGGTTATATGCACACTTCATCGTTTTATTGCGCAGTACTTGCGCACACTATGCCATGAAAGGTGCATTACAAAATGATGTCAAAATATATCACCAGCTTAAGTACACTTGTATTACATTTACAATTAGGTTCGGCCGAGGGATATTACAATCCCCTCCCCTTATTTATGCACTGTCCTCAATGCATCATATACCCATATACAACAAAATTTTCAAAATTACTCAAAAAGATGTGAGTATTCTATCTGCATTGCATCCTCATACTCCCAAATAGCGTCCCCAGGACCGTACCGGGTCCATTGGACCTTTACAAGTTCTATGGCTCGATTCCGGAGATGCTTGATTTTTCGGTCCAAAAAACACACCGGATGCACTTGAAAAGCGCCTTCTTGCTCCACCTAAATAACATTCCAATCAATAACATGATTAGCATCAGGTATATATTTCTTTAGCAATGATACATGGAAGACATTATGAACAGACATAGATGCAGGCAATGCAATCATATAAGCAATTGGACCAATCCTCTCTAGGATTTCAAATGGCCCACAAAATCTGGCTGCCAACTTGGCACAGCTTCCCAGCTTCAGGGAACTACTGTTAGCTTTCACCTTTAGTAAAACATGATCACCCACTTTGAACTCTTTGTGGGTTCTGTTCTTATCGGCATAACTTTTCTGCCTGTCTTGGGAAGCTTTTAAATTCTGCTTATTTTTTATCATTTGGTCTTCCATCTCCTTGAGCAACTCTGGCCCAACTACTGTCCTATCAGTTGGGTTATCCCAGCTCACTGGATTATTTCACTTTCTTCCGTAAAGTGCTTCAAATGGGATCATCTTCAACGATGCCTGATACCCATTGTTGTAAGTGAATTCTACCAGGTGTAGGTAGTCTTCCCATTTCGATGGTTTTTCCATCACATACATTCTCAGTATGTCTTCTATCACCCTGTTCACCCTCTCTATTTGTCCATCAGAATTATGATGATAAGATGTACTAAAGTTCAAATTCGTTTTGAATCCTTTGAACAATCCTTTCCAGAAATTCAAGGTGAATTTCAAGTCTCTGTCGGACACAATTGTCTTAGGAATTCCGTGCAATCGTGCCACTTCCTTCATGAAAATATCAACAACATCTGTTGCCTTGTGAGTATTTTTCAGTGGAATAAAATGGGCAACTTTCGTAAGCTTGTCCACCACTACCATGATCGAATCACGCAACTTGCCTGTTCTGGGAAATCCCGTAATAAAATCCATTGTCACCACTTCCCACTTCCATTCAAGAATGGTTAAAGGTTGCAGAAACCCTGTTGGGTGCCTATGCTCAGCTTTAACTTTCTGGCATTCCATACATCTAGCGACGTATTCAACGATCTCTCTCTCTTCATACCTGGCCAAAAGTAATGGCTCTTGATCGCTGCCAAGGTTTTTTGATATCCAGTGTGCCCTACATAAGGAACATTATGCATTTCATGAAAAATCATACATTTCAAGTCCTGGACATTTGGAACAAAAATTATGTTCTTGTGCAACAGTATTCCATCTATCCCCAAATTATAATTATCCACCTGTTGTGGTATCTTACCCTGTTGTAGCATTGTTACCAATTCTCTGTATTGCAGATCTGCATTTGCAGCCTCCAAAAATTTTCTTTTAATATCAGTCTGATACATGATAATGGATTTAGCATGTAGTTCATGCACCCTCCTACTGAGTGCATCAACCACTTTGTTCTCTTTGCCCTTGATATACTTTATATCAAAGTCATATTCGCTTAGAAATTCTAACCATCTGCTTTTCCTAGCATTTAGATTTGGCTTATCAAATAAATATTTCAGACCATTGTGGTCTGTTCTTAGCTAACACTTATTTCCCATGAGGTAGTGTCTCCATTTCCTCAAGGCATGCACTATGGATGCCAATTCCAAATCATGAGTGGCATAGTTTCTTTCATGATCCTTCTGCTTCCTTGATTCATAACATATGACAACCCCATTTTGACTGAGGACTCCACCAAGACCTTCATTGCATGCATCTGTGCATACAATGAAGTCCTCATTTGGGTCTGCAATCCTTAATATTGGAGCACTTGTCAATAATTGTTTCAAGTGTTGGAAACTCTTCTCGCAATCCTGTGTCCACTGAAACTTCACCCCCTTTCTTTGCAAGAAAGTGAATGAGTGTGCAATCTTTGAAAACCCTTTAATAAATATTTTGTAGTATCCTGCAAGACCCATGAATGATCTCACCTCTATGACATTCTTCGGCGTTGACCATTCTCTAATGGCCTCTATCTTCTCAGGATCCACTGCTATCCCATCCTGTGAATTGATATGCCCCAAATAATGAATTTGTATATGATAAAATGAGCACTTGCTCAATTTGGCATACAACTGATGCTCCCACAATACTTGCAAAACCATCCTCAAATGATTTTCATGTTCTTCATTTGACTTAGAATATATAAGAATCTCATCCAAAAAGACCATGACAAACTTGTCCAAATATTCTCGGAAAACATCATTCATTAAGCACATGAAAACAGCTAGTGCATTTGACAACCCAAATGGCACCACTGTGAACTCATAATGACCATACCTTGTCCTGAAGGTGGTCTTGATGATATATTCTTCTTTAATCCTTACTTGATGGTATCTTGATCTGAGATCTATCTTTGAAAATATCTTTGCATCCTTCAATTGATCAAAGAGATCATCAATCCTTGGCAGAGGATACTTGTTCTTAACAGTCACTTTATTCAACTATCTAAATTCAATGCACAATATTAATGTTCCATCTTTCTTTTTCAGAAACAAGACTGGGGCACCCCAAGGTGATACACTTGGGCATATATACCCCTTCTTCAAAAGTTCTCCAAGCTTCATTTGCAATTCCTTCAACTTCGGTGTACTCATTCTGTAAGGAGTCTTTGACACTGGCGCTGCTCCAGGCATTATATTTATAGAGAAATCAATGTCTCTCCTCGGGGGTAGCCCTGGTACCTCCTTGAACACATCTTCAAAATCTTTCAGGACTGCATAATCCTCTAAATTTGGCACCTTATCCTTAGGTATCTCCGCCAAATGAGTTGCAAATATTTGACATCCTTTTCTGTAACATTTCTTCAACTGCAATGCTAAAATTTCTCTAATGGTTATTGTTCTGGAAATTCCCTGCACTTTCCTTAGTTTCCCTTCCTCATCCAAACAAGTAAATGTTTTGTTATGGCAATCTAGGAGAGTATTATGTTGGTCCAACCAATCCATCCCAATTAGACAGTCATAGGAACCTAAATGCAAGATGTTCAAATCTGACTTGGTGCTCAGTCCATTCATGTCCATGAGGCATGACTTAACCATCTCATTAACTTTTCTTCTGGCTCTTGTAGCCAGCTACACCAACCAGGATTTCTCATGCTTGCTTCTTGGCAAATGCATACTTTCCACCATTTTTTGGTCTATATAACTATGACTAGCTCCTGAATCAATTAAAATAGCAATGGTTTGGTTGTTGATCATACCTTCCACTTCAATAATGTGGGACTGATACTCTGCTTTCTTGTTATCCAAGGCTGCATAGATCCTTGGCACATATCTTCCCATGTCCTCCATTGTTTCAGCTGGCTATACATTGTGAACAACCCTTCCTTTTTCACTTATGTGAGGGAAATCTCTGAACCTATGATCTCCTTTACAGCCCCAACATTGAATAGGTCGTTTCCTTGGCCCTTGACTCCCTGTGTCAATCGTTCTGGGTTCTTTAGGCGTTTTCTGTCCTTGTGGATTAGTTTTGAAGAATGGTGGCTTGTCTCCCTTCTTCCTCTGATCCATCTTGAATTTCTTATTGTCTTCCCAAGCCTTTTGGAAAATTGGCCTTGCTTTCTGTTGATCATATAGGCATTTAGCTCGCCTTATGGTCTCTTCCAATGTCTTGGGATCATCATATTGTATTTTCTAACTGATAAATGATGAAAATCCACTCAAATACCTTTGAATTTTGACTGTCTCGTCATTGATGAAAGAGACATACTTCAGCAGTTCTAGAAACCTTCTCTCATATTCATCTATGGTCATACTTCCAAGCTTGAGTTCAAAGAACTCTTTCATTTTCTTGTCATAATATCTCTTAGTCAAGTATTTCTTCTCGAAATATTTATTGAATTCCCTCCAAGTAACACTTTTCTCTTTAATGTACTGCACTTGCACAAGTTGATCCCACCACATGGATTCCTTTCCTTTGAGTTGATAAATAACGATTCTACCCTCTGCATGAGAAGAATAATTATGTAATTGAAAATACTTTCTCATGCCCAACAACCATGTTTCTGCATATTCATCTTTCTTGTGCTCACCATCAAATGTAGGAGGTTTGATTTTGTTCATTTCTCCTTGTAGCTCATCCACCCCAGACCTCTTATGCCTTCTGACAGGGGATAGACTTGAGTTGTTTCCTGCTCTCTTATTGAAATGCCTTGGGGAATGATGGTGATGTATACTAACACTTCTTGCTTTTCTTTTCTCATTTGTGACTTTCAGATTTGCTTGAGTCACTCTCCTTAACCAATTTATTTTCTATTATGTTCAATCCCTCCAATAACTTCATGTTGAAGTCATCCTGCTTCTCATTGGCTCTCATAAGCCTTTCATTATCATCCTTATGTCTTTGGACATCCTTCTACAAATTTTGAATGGTCTCAACCATATTCATGTTTTCATTCCTTTCTTCTCCATGTCCATTGGAGTTTGTTCCTTCAATGCCCAAATGGACATCCATCCCTCTGCTTTCATCTTGTTGACTGTAATTCTCATGTGCCTCTTCCATTCCTATGGACTCTTCACTGATCTGATCTGATCTAGTTGTTGTAAATTCTGCAAAACGTCTAGCCATCGAAACTTATCAGGCTAAAAATTCAACAATTCATGAAAAATATGAACCATTTTGGTTCCATATATACATCAGAGTTATCTCTCCTGATTTCTTGGTGTTATCACCATGAC
This sequence comes from Picea sitchensis, assembly GCA_010110895.2. Taxonomy (NCBI): domain Eukaryota; kingdom Viridiplantae; phylum Streptophyta; class Pinopsida; order Pinales; family Pinaceae; genus Picea; species Picea sitchensis. The sequence continues at coordinate 39,961 of SNQJ01S0052098.1, read as the reverse complement.
AATTCTAGATAAGACCCAAGTCTTGAGAACATAGATGTGCGGTGCCTTTAGAGATACATATGGGCAAGAAGGTGGTTTGTCGAAACCACTTTCACCAGGACGTTGTGTCACATGCTTCAACATGTCAAATCCACCACTCGTGGAATGGGCGACGACTAGTCAGATCACCTTGTTTCCCTCGTTCAGTACTTCGTAGCCATGTGACGTTAGCTGAACGTCGCCATGTAATTAAGTCAAAAGCTAGTCATTTGAAATGGATTAGCCGAGCATGGCAGTCCAACGCTCTTATACGTAGTATGTCTGTGCTTCATAATTGGGATTCTATAACTAACAGTCCTCAAGTATGAAGGCATCCGATTATCCAAAAATGAAGTAATCTCCAAATTGCTCGAATTTCTTCTCTCTGTAAAAGCATTTCGGTATCCACAACCTGAGATATATGAACAAGGCTAAATCTAGTGAGACTCGTTATTCAGGAAACATGCTAGACTTTCCTATGAATAAGGAGGAAAGGGTAGTTGCGCATATATTAGTGACTAAGTTTCGCACAGAACCTACCACTGACTCTACATTGGAAGCCAGGTTGAATCCCATTATGAAGGATTTAGTCATCAACAAGCCAGCTGCTAAGAAGAAAAGGAGCAAGCGGAAGAAGAAGGAAACCACAACTGAAATGGTCGAAAGTGTTGGAGAGAATCAACCGGTCTGGTTGGATTCTTTAAAGGAGGAGATCGCTAAGTTGAAATGAGTCCTCAACTATCATTAGATGTATTTCAGCGAATTTTGGAACAGGGGGTTAGCAGAGGTAAGGGACTCCAGAGATGATAGGCTTGTTCTTAAATGGCCCTTTTACAACAGGATAACTATTATCATCCCCTTTTTGTAATTTTGTGATTAATATGATTATATAAATACAGAAGCGGATTTTGGGTTGTTTATTACAAGATTTTAACTGGTTGTGTTATGAGTCTTGTTTTCTTTTATAGTATTCTTTTCTTGTAAGCTTATATTTCACTTCCATCTGTTTGAATCGGAGGAATATAACACTCGGAATTCTTTTTAATTAATGCTCTAATCTGGTTGTGTGTTTCTTTTTCCTCGGATATTATGCAAATTAAACTCAAACTCATCGCCTCCCAAATGACTTCGCGTGCACTAAACTTCATCATGTACACCCATATTTATCATGCATAGCAACACCACTAGGTAAAACGCGTTTTCGCGCACCTATATCTACTATGCATTTCTTCTCTATCACGCCGAAAACTTGTGCGCACTACTTTTGCGTTGTGCACCAATATCCACTGTGCACAGTTTTGGTATCGCGCACTAATATTCCACACATATTTCTCCCTATGCATTGCACCATGCTGAAGTTCAATATGCCTCACCGTGCATAATAATCTATGTGCACCATTGAATACATTGTCATGAGAAAACTTATACTCATACTATGCACGTACCACAAAACTCCTCTATGTTATGCAATATTTGCGCACCCCATGTGCACATTACTATGTGCGTGCTCACCGCGCAAGGATAAATTCAGTGTGTGCATCCACACACAATATTCTTTCACGTGACGCCACAATATACCGCGCACACTTGCACGCTAACGTTTTCCGCACGGTGCCAAAATTTACCGTGCGCTCCTGCACGCCAACATTTTCCATGGATGCTCCGTGACTTGAATTTTGGTCACTTCAAAATTACTCTTCTGTGAATATTCGCTTCAACTGAACCTCTTTGGCCCATCCAGGCTCAATGCTGGAACTAAGGCTCTAATACCAATTTGTAACATTCCCCCGACCACCCACAGGCCAGGGAAATGCCACTCCAGAGAAATATCTCATGCTCTGATACTATTTGGTAGCATCCCCAGCCTTAACAGGTCGGCCATGCTACTCTAGGGAACACTTTTGTTCCCTCGTTGCGGAACATACTGTAACATACCCAATATTCAACTGAGCTATGCCACATAAATTTTCACTTCAACTGCATGCAATTATAACATATACATACAACACTCTTGCAGAAGCTTTACATATAACATAAGCAACAATCGTATCCTGTAAATATACAATTTCATACTGAAATAACAGTAAACACAGACATGCAACATATACAGGGAAATACCCATAAACATACAGACAGTTATAATCACACATAAGATAAATTGTAACATAAGCACATAAATAACAATGCAACATGTAAATTTATCACACGATTGGTACTTATCTTGGAAAGATTGTCACCAACTGCGTGCAAACCGTCCACGAAACTCCCAGCCTTACACCACACTGTTCATCACTCTCATCAGTGAGTCACCCCCGAGCTGGGACTAAACTCCACCCGGATAAAGGGATTCCAAACCAGGTTAAAGGCTCATAGAAAACAGGAAAGACTCTGTCTCAGGTGCTCTCTCAACTAACAACCTATAGTCTCTCATTCCCCACATGTCTATCCCACCCAACAAAGTGTGCCCCTTCTCTCCTCAACAGTCCCTCGACTGCCCCACTTCCCTTCCAGGGCTTCAACAACAGGCCAGACCGCAAGTCTTCGAGCACTGTATCTATAGTTTATCACCTTCGAGAATCAATCCCCATCAATTCTCTCACCTAGAGAATTGCTCACAAGCCTGACAACCCGCCTCTTCAGTTTCCCACGGGCCTGACAACCCGCTTCTTCAATCTCGCTCCCAAGCTAACCAAGTACACCAACATCAAATGGGTATGGAAACAGGCTCAGATAGAGTGAAATGAATGTCTGAAGGATAACCGACTGTGGAAGTGAAAAATGGTCGTGAAATCATTGACTGGATGACGGAAGGAATCATGGGCGAGATCATCATAAGAATGATCATGAGAATGATGGTAAGGATGTTCGTCTGAATGATGATGAAAAGGTGTCCAAAGAGATAAGTCCCCACAATATGTATGCATCTCTCCAACTTGACACTTGTCATGTTGGAAGCTACTTTGGTCCACTTGTCCCCAACTTTAGAACTTAGGATAAGATAATTATCCATACTTTATATTTTAAGGAAATATTAATATAATATTCATTTTTGGCTTTCTCTTTCCCTAACTAGTGAAGTTTAGTCCCCCATCTCTTTTATCGTGGTTGGTTTGCGCGTAGCGATGTATTTTATATTAATCATGAAACATATACAAAATAGGCGCGCTAGCCTTTAACATCTAGGTGCATTGGCCTAATTCCAAAACATAAGCATCCCAGCTTATCATAACTGGCTCACCAGCCTATAATACATATCATATACATGAGGTTCACTGACCCCCATACTGCGCGCACTTTAGTTATTGCACGCGGTGTCCGGTTATGTGCACACTTCATCGTTTTACAACATTGTACTTGCGCGCACTATGCCATGAAAGGTGCATTACAAAATGATGTCAAAACAACTCACTAGTTTAAGTACACTTGTATTAATTTACAATTGGGTTCGGCCTAGGGATATTACACATCCCTTGCATATGCCTTCATGGTCCACTTGGATATCAAGGAAACCTGTCACCATCTTGCTCACATCGGTAACGCCTTGTAATATATGTGAGAAAACTTTCTATTCCATAGTCCACTTGGAGTGACAGTACTATGTACTAATGCGGATACTGAGTGTCCCTTCAACTTGTATAATCCTCCTTCTTGGACACCAATCACTATGGCATAATCAATAGATTTTTCGTTTGGCCACATAAGTACTTCACCATCAATAAATGAAAATCTGAATCCTTTATCATCTAAAGATGATATAGAAAGGAGATTTTTCTTCAAACCGAGTACAAACAAAACATCCTTCATCTTCAAGGGTTTTCGATATTCTAGCTTGTAGGTTGCTTCTCCTACACCTTTGATGGGATATTGATAGTCCTCACCAAGATTCACTTTGTGAGGTGAATCTTTCCCAACTAGATCTGAGAGAGACTCCTTAAAACTGGTCATGTGCTTAGAAGCACCACTATCAATAAGCCATGTGTCACTTATGTGAGTGACTGTACCTATAAGAGGTGAGATCAATACGTATTCTTCACTTGTGTATTCTTCTCTTGATTTATCATGATCATCTTCTACGACATGAGCATGATGTTTTCAATACTTTCCTTTTCTGACCTTATCTTTAGACTGGGGACAATGTATAGCAATGTCTCCCATCTTTTGATAGATGAAACATCTATAATTTGAGAAATCTTTCTTGAAATTCTACAACTTCTGAGGTCCATGGGGTTTCTTGTGTGAGTGTACTTCTTTATTGCTCTTTCCTTTTCTCGAAAGAGCTTCTAGGGATTGAATTTCTTCTTCTCCTAGTTCCTCTTCTCTTACCACCAACCTTGCTTCTTCCTGAGTGCAATCCTCCCATAGTCTATTGAATTTCGTTAGCTTTCTTCTTGAACAAATTCCTTGGATGAATGATTCCTAAGACCTGGGTAGACCATTCATGGTGGTCATCACTAACTCGGCTTCTTCAATTATATCTCCAATGGCTTCAAGTTGCTCCTTGATATGAGATACCCTTGTGAAGTATGATTGAATGGTTTTGAACTTTGCATCTTCATACTCTTGAGACGTGTCCTCAAGGTCATCTTCCTATTGATATTATTTCCTTCAAACAATCGAGATAGAGCATCGAACATATTCTTAGGAGTCGTTAGTGATGAGACGTGAGGGATCAAATGGTCCTTGATAGAATTGACAATGATTCTCTTTTCCCTCACCATATCCTTCTTACGCTTAGATTTGGCTACATCTCCCTCTGGCTCTGGAACTTCTTCCTTCACGAGATTTTCCAAGTCATTCTCTTCGAGAATGAGCATTACTTTGTACTTCCATGCTTGGAAGTTATCATCTCATTCAATCTTCTCATCAAACTTGGTGCTAGGTGCCATCCTACCCTTGACCATAGATATAATAAAACTTTTTCAAAGAACAAGAGTTTATAATCTTACGAGAGAGTAACTACCAAGAGGTCTAGGATTTTTATGAGAAAAACCTAAATTTTAAAAACTTCAAATTTTTTACTTGTTTTTAATTTTTTTTAAGGATTTCCGCCCTTGAAATCCAGGGGATTTCTCTAGTTGTCCCTGAAACTTGTCCTCCTATCCCCTATCCTTCTTCCCAAACTTGTGTGAAATATAACAAAAGAAATGAATTTTCCTGTCCTTTGACATAAACATTTTCTATTAGTCAACTAGTCATTCTCAAGACTCTAACATAAACATTTTCTATTAGTCAACTAGTCATTCTCAAGACTCTAATGGTGATTGTCACGGGCAAGATGTGAGAAGATTATGAACATGATTTCTATTTCTATCTGGTGGTATTTTATATTTATCGGGTTTGTGCTTGAGTTTGGATGGGATGGCCATGATGAAGATATCTGATCTATGTTGTAATGGTGATGGAGATAAAAAGGAGAAGAAACAAAAAAAATTAAGAAAGGGCTCGGTACAAGGAATAAAATACGAGTTTTTTAAGAAATCACATTTAGATTTTGGTGACAATTTTGCTTTCCACCAATACTAAGAATGCTTTTCTATTAGATATTATGGGGCGCCATGCAAACGTGTATGATGTATATTGATGGCGCAAGGTATGGAATCTATACTTCATGGAGTTTCATCTGGGATGTCAAATAATTGAAGAGTTGAAAATTCATATGACAAACTATGGCTTAATGATAATCAATTTCTTTAAATTAACATGATATAGCTACATGAATCATAAAATTTTGCAGGCATCATCAAGACTAGAATGCTAACAACCTTGAAGTAGCTAAACGGTTCAATGAATCCTAGTGCAGAGTTCGATGAGAAACACCAAGTCTAAGATAAGAAGAGTTCTAAACAATGAATCTTCACATGTATTATGGGTTACGAGGGTGTTTTTCCCTCCCATGAAGATCTCGCACGTGTACTTGTCCATGTCTCTCTTGCTATCTCCAACGTAAGGAAAATATAAAATATTGCATGCAAAACACAAGGAGATAAGGGTTTTAAGATTAGTTAAATACATGTATTAAAAGATTAAGGGGATTTAACAACATCAGAATATGCAAAAGAAAAGCATGAATGGTTACTTTGATGACGAGGACATGGTATGGGTGCTCCCCTAGTTCATAAAGAATGGTGTCGTTGGCAACCAAGTTGTCCACAACATTTCTCTTTGAAATCTCATTTGAACAATAATTCTACGGAGCTGACGGATTCATCGCGTTGTTGTTACCAAGGTGATTGTATCTAACAATAGAATTTGGATGCAATGGGAATCAGAATCAGAAGAGAAGATTTTAGTATAGTCAATCTAATGGTAAATGCAATGGTGAAAGAAATTGAACTTTTAAGAGCTCGAATATTTAAATTACATACCTTAAGACCCACACCAACTAGGAAATCCATGAACACCAACTTCATCTTTCTCTTCCCTCTCTTGAAGTCGTCTCCTGCGATAATAACGTTCTTTGTAATTGCTATATCGATCAAGCCTATTCATTATTCAAAGGTTTGAAAGATAGTCAGAATAAATCTAGATTTATGTTCCCTTCCGAAACGTAAACACACATTTCAAGGTCAAAACCTGGGAAGACAAGCTGCTCTATGAATGCATGGATTTGCATGGTTTTCCAAATTGAACACCTTGAAATCTTGTACCTAGAAAATGTCTAAAGAAGAAAAACCAAAGAGAAAAATAACACAACGCACTTCTTCCAAAATTTGATCCACTGACCTCGAACGAAGGCGTTTTGAGAATTGTCGTTTATGAAGGGAAATTTCTCCTAAATGGAGGACAAGCTATAGAGAGTTGATGGTGAGATCTCATCCTCATTTATTTCTATAGAAGAAAGCAGGGAAGTCTCCTTTGTGTCATTCAAACCCACGATAAAATCGTTGTACCATTTAGTATTAGAAATTCGTGGTGCAACTACCTTGTCCACCTTTGTTTTCTTTTTAAATATTTTCATCAGCTCTAGAATATAAGAAATAGGAACGAATAGGCTTCAAAAGCAGAAGTAAGATATAATTTCATCAAGCCAGTGGGAAATAAAATTGTAGCGTTATCATCGTGCAATGAATCCAAACATTAAACAACTTACAACTCTCATATTGCATCCATTTTATGAGGTGTAATGAAGGCGAAATCTAAGCATTCGACATAGTTTGATCTTTTCCTTATAGATTTCTCACATAAACCAAAGTTCTCTGTCGACTCTCATAACTATTTTTTTCTATTTATTTTCATTTAAGACACTGGAAAAAAATAGTACCTATTTTGATCCATTGATCGAGCAATTGCAAATATGTTGATATTATGGTGTATTCGCAACAATCCCAACCTATCAACGCATTAAGAGCAACTGCAAATACGTTGATATTATGGTGTATTCACAACAAGCCCAACCCGTCAGCACATTAAGACCAACCTATTAGCGCATTAAGAGAAACTACAAATACGTCGATAGTATGGTGTATACACAACAAGATTAATTGTCAGCCCAGCCCATTAAGAGTAGTATGTATATCTCTAGAAGGTAGGGTAGGGTATTTATATCTCTGTAGATTTTATTAGTCAAATGGCTGAACTGAGGGAGTTCCTTGTCCCACAAACAAAAGAGTTTCATACACTAATTTGGTGTGACTTCGCAGTGAACTTAAAAAAATAAATAGATAGATAAATAAAAACACATGATTTTCGAAATTTTTATTTTAACATAGTAACACTGAAATAAAAAGAAAATTAGTCACGTCACAGTCGTACCATGCTTTTGACCAATCAAATGCAAGATAGTTTGTTTTTTCTATATATTTATATATTTCTATTTTCCAATTTGTAATGTAAAACATTATAAAAAATATAAAATTTAAAGAATTAACAGAAAGTCAAAAGTTGTTTGACCGCCAAGCAATTACAACATACCCGCCCTTAGTGTGACCCACTCTTTCAGTGAGCAATGGTGGTCGGCCCAGGTGGTAGGGTCGCCCACTCATTCAACGCACTAGTCATTCATTGTCCACTCATTATTTGTCTCATAACCTCTACATCATTCACACCACCACAGTTATGCTCAGGAAACCAAATCACTTGCATAATATGTTACTAGACTGGCTCTCAGATTCTAATGACCAATCTGACTGTGAGGTGTGGGAAATAGGGAATATCAACTAATTATTTTGGACGACGCCCAAGGATATATGGTGTTAGCACTCTGTAATTTGCCCAACGCTGAAAGGAAATCACAGAGGCAACATCAAAACCACTTCGAGTCTTGGATCTAGCCCTCCAAGACTCAGAGAGGGATCTCTCTGTCTGATATAGCTTTGTTTGAAGAGATATTAGGCTAGTTAATGAAA
>SNQJ01S0052097.1:53869-81590 GCA_010110895.2 Picea sitchensis | reverse complement strand
GGTAAAGAACACAACAAACTGATACATTTATCTTCATCTGAAATTTTAATATCAACATATACTAACTGACTTACCACAGTATTGAAGGCATTCAAATGCTCTGCCACCGAGTCTCCATCTCTCATCCTCAAGTTATACAGCTTTTCCCATTAAACTTCTCGATCTCCATCTTCGAATTGCTTGCCATTTCTTTTCACCTGAAAAAAAATACCGCAGATCTCCCACTGTACCAAGTCTTATCACAGTCCCGAGCCAAACCCTTGACGACAAAGGCATCCCCCTGAAGCCAATAAAGCTCTGATACCAAATGTAAATTATAACCTTGTACAATACCTTCTGCAAACTGATATTCAGAAAAGAACAGAAAAGATACAATGGAAAATACAAACATTACACAGAGATTTTTCACCTGGAAACCCAAACCATGAAAACCAGCATATATTATATTCATACATCGTGTTACATTGTTTACAATACAATATACATATAGAAGCCAGCGGCATCCAAAACCCTAACCCAATGACCTGGATTAGTCCAAAACCCTAATTCCTTAACCGAAAATAGAAAACCATCGGCAAAAAACCATGTGGCGAAAAAAACCACCTAAATATCATGTGGTCCCGGAAATATGTCGTCCCGGAAATATGTCATCCCGGTAATATGTCGTCCCGGGAATATGTCGTCCCAGTGTGAAAAAAATTTCGGGGGCTCCACCCCTCTAACCCCCCTGCGTGCCCGACACAAACGCTCAAAGACTACTACTCGTGCAAAGAATATAACACATACCCAACAAAAAGAAAGATGATGGGACAGGAGATCCTTTCAAACTATTTATTAAGGAAGCCCTCATGCAACAGAGGAAGGAGATGATGGATAGTTTCGCACAAATCCTTCGGCGGCTACCAACAAGCGATGCATCTTATTCGAACAGAGGCGTCACCCCTTCAATGTACAAATAAACTTTGATATTCCTATATTTGAAGTTCAGATAGACGCAGATGTTGTAGACAAGTGGTTGAATCTACTAGAAGGGTATTTTTCTGTCCATAACTTTTCGAATAAAGAAAAGATTACTTTTGCGCTCCTCAAAGCCGTTCCCCATGTCAAAGATTGGTGGGAAACTTTTTGTGAGCAAAAGGAAATAGAGGAAACCTCATTATTTTCAGTCACGACCACCTGGGAATCCTTTAGGGATGTTATTAAGGAACAATACTACCCTGTCGGAAGTTATGATGACCTGTATACCAAATGGACCACACTGCAGCAAGAAAGAGACCAAGCAGTGCCAGATTTCACAAATATCTTCCATACCTTATGCACCAAGTTGGGTATCAAATATTCGAAGTGACATTTGGTGCTCAAGTATCGCGGTGCTCTACATAGATACATCCAGACTGAAATGGAATTTATGGACATCTCATCCTTGGGCACGACCTACCGATATGCTGTCAAAATCGAGCAGAAGCTCAAACAAAAGACGCGGCAATTTGGACCTGGGAACCCCTCACAACAAAAGCCAGGAAAGGGCAGTCGCAACCTACTGAACAAAGGACAGAGCAAAGATGGACAGTATCAGGACAACCAGTCCAAGCCACAAGCAAAGAAGGACACCGGAAAGATAAATAAATATATTGGGAAGTGGTGTGACTTCCATAAGAGCCCTTGGCATAACACTACTGACTGTCGCTCAAAGAAGTCGCTGGTGGCCGAAGTGAAAGCCTCTGAATCAGATGCAGATTATGACTCTGAGCCAGAACCAGAAAGGGGAAGACAAATTACTGACATGGAACCCAGTGCCACCATTGCTACCACCAAGCTCCAGCTTGGTGAACCAAACGAGCCAGAAGAAGGACAACGCCTCTTCCATTCACAGATGTGGGTAAAAGGAACCCACTGCACTTCATCTTTGATAGCGGTAGCCAGAAGAACCTCATCTCAGCAGAGGTTGTCAAGCAGCTAACCCTACCAACAATGTCGTACCCACAACCGTACACCATTGGATGGCTCCGCCAAGGAAGTGATCTTCACGTCAGCCAACAATGTCGAATGTCGTAGGGCATCAAGCCCTTCAAAGCCAAGGTATTGTGTGATGTTGCTCCTCTCAAAGTTTGTGATGTTCTTTTGGGCCAACCTTATTTATGGAAACGTCATGTTGTATATGAGTCTAGGCCTCGTAGTGTTATTATTACTTTGAACAGGAAATTGTACAGGATACCCGAGGCAGTCCCACCTAGTAATATTTCTTTGATCTCTGCTAAGCAATGCAGAAAGGTCATCTCTCAGATGGGGAAATTTGTCTTCTTCATGATTCGCTCTCAAAATAAGCGAAAGATCACAGCCACATCCAGGGTCTCTGCGACCGACCTCTCCACACAGCAGAAGCAAGTAGATAAGGTCGTGGAAGAATACTCGGATATCTTCTCCTCACCTACAAGGGTACCTTTGCACTGTCAGGTCAAGCAGCCCATCGATCTGACCCCCGGTGCACCGCTACCCAGTGGGCCAGTCTATCATCGCTCTTTGTTAGAGAATGAGGAGATCAAGCGATAGATCCAAGAATTGCTCCACAAGAGGCACATCCATCCCAGCTCATCACTTTGCGGGAGCCCAATCGTGCTGGTACAGAAGAAAGATGGAACCTGGCAACTCTATATTGATTATTGGGCTCTGAATAAAATCACAGTCAGAAACCGATACCCGATTCCTCGAATTGATGACCTCCTTGATCAACTCACAGGGGCCAAATACTTCAGTAAGATTGATCTGAAGTCTAGCTACCACCAAGTCTCGATAGAACAGACAAATGTATGCAAGACCGCCTTCAAGTCAAAGGAAGGCCTTTTTGAATGGTTGTTCATGCCCTTTGGTTTGACAAATGCTCCAACCACTTTCATGAGGATGATGGACGATATCCTGCAACCATTCACCAACACTTTTGTAGTGGTGTATCTGGATGACATTCTAATTTACAGCAAGACTTGGGTCGAACACTTGCAGCATATTCAGCAGGTTTTGCACACCCTGTAGCAACACAAGCTATACGCCAACTTGGAAAAATGCTCCTTTGGCATGGACAGGGTCCATTACCAGGGCTACATCATTGATCAGCATGGCGTACATGTGGATCCAGCCAAGATCCAAGTCATCCGTGACTGGCCAGCCCCAACAACACTCATTGAGCTTCAGAGCTTCTTGGGCCTTGCCAATTTCTACCACAGGTTCGTGTTGGGTTTCTCCCATATTGCATGGGCCCTCAACCAAATAAACAGGGGTGGTGGTAAGGAAAAATTTGCGTGGGGCCGGTCCCAACAAAAAGCGTTCGATGATTTGAAGCAGCGCTTGTGCTCAGCCCCAATACTTTCACTACCAGACCTGCAACATCCTTTTGAGATCGAGACAGATGCTTCAAACTATGTTGTGGGTGTCGTTCTCACTCAGCACGGCCACCCTGTGGCCTATCATAGTGAGACACTGTCAGATATTGTCCGTAAGTACCCTACTTATGACAAAGAAATGTACTCCATTGTGAAAGCATGCCACCAGTGGAGACATTACATTCTTGGGAAGGAGACAGTCATCCACACTGATCATAAGCCACCGCAGTTCATGTAGACATAGGGAAAATTGTAGAATGACCACCATCAAAAGTGGTCCACATACTTGCAACAATTCCACCTCAACATCAAGTATAAAATAGGAAGCACCAATCATGTCGTTGATTGCCTCAATAGACCGCCAGTCGTGGCACTCACCATGGTGCTAGACTCTTGTGGCCATGAGACATCTGGATGGCCCCAACTCTATGAGATAGACCCTGACTTCGCCACCACCTACCAAATGTTGGGTGCAAACGCAGTTGTCGATAATTTCCATCTTCAGGATGGGTTATTGTGTCATCTGGGCCATATTTGTGTTCCATCAAGTGAGCGAGTGAAGATGATCTGGGAATCCCACTACAGTCGAGTGGTAGGACACTTCGGTGTTGAAAAGACAGTGGCGATGCTACATAAACATTTCTACTGGCCGAAACTTCGACAGGAGGTCAACAAGTATATTAGGTCTTGCACTGCCTGCGCTATTGCCAAACTGACCACTAAGAAACAGGGCCTATAGACCCCTCTTCCTACTCCTGACAGGCCATGGGAATCCATCTCAATGGACTACATGTCAGGCCTCCCGTCCACCAAGCGGGGAAATGACTGTGTTTTTTTTGTTGTTGATCACTTTTCTAAGATGGCGATTCTGATTCCTGCAAGAAGAGCATCACAGCAGAGGCCACTACCAAGCTCTTCTTTGAACGAGTCTGGGTACATTTTGGAATCCCACAAACCATTGTCTCAGATCGGGATAGTTGATTTCTCAGGACATTCTGGTCGAGCCTCTGGTCACTACTGGACACCAAGCTCACCAAATCCACAACCTTCCACCCCCAGACAGATGGCCAAACCGAGCTTGTAAATCGAATGATTGTGCATATCCTTCTCATGTATAATTCAAGGCACCCTCTTACATGGGATGAGATCCTTCCCTATGTCCAACATAGCTACAACCGAGCCCTGCATAGCTCAACTGGCCACAACCCCTTTCAAGTGGGGTTGGGATTCCAACCATTGGGACCCATAGATGTTGCACTTCCCCTTGCGGTCACCTCGACCGACTCATCTCCTGCTCCAAATGAAGCTGACAAAGCCACCCGGTTCATTGAGCGGATCCAGCACATCCGCCAACAGGTTCAGGATATCCTACAGAAGTCCAATGACAAGTACAAACAACGCCATGATCAACATCGGGTGCCGCATAAGTTTCAGGTGGGTGACAAAGTTTGGTTGCACTTGCAGAAAGAACGCCTTACAAGACCCCATCAGAAGCTTCACCCACTTCGTTATGGATCGTACACTATCACCAAGGTCATGGGCAATAATGCTTTTGAGCTCAACATTCCTCCTTTCCTTGGTCTGCACCCAATGTTCAACGTGAATCTCCTTCGCCCTTATTTCCCACCATTATTGGACACCTCAGAAGTAGCAAAAAAACTGACACCAACAGAGCTCAACCCCGACTTCCTACAACAGGCATCCAATGATTAGATTGTGGACAGACAGATCAAGGGCACTCAACAACAAAGGATCCAACTTTATCGAGTCGTCAAAGCAGGGCAACTCCTGCACCAAGGCAAGTGGCTCACCTGGGGCCAAATTCAACAGAAATTTCCTCATCTGATGGGGGACCTCAACGTAATGGAGACCATTGCTTCTTAAGGAGGGAGAATTGATCCAGATGGATATCAGTGGCCACCCACCTTTTCCAACTAGCTCAAAACATTTTTTTGACAATTTTGGCAATTTACTATTTTTAGTAGTTTTAACTTCCCGGGCCATTTTGAGGGCCTAAATGAAGGTTTTTCAGGAACTAGCTCCTCAATGATAGCCAAAGGCATGATTGAGCCCCAAAAATGAATCTCCTCGATGATACCTTTCCAATGGGCTATCACGCGCCTAAAACGGAGATTGTATGCAAAAGTTATGACCCCGGGAAGTTGATGTACTAACTTACCCAAACGGGGCCCACATGACTTTTGGCGCTTCATCTCCTAGGGTTAGGTTTTTGGATGTCTAGGGTTTTTGGCATTCTTGCTTATTGTAAAAAGGCCTTCAGAGCCTCATTGTAACCCTCTTCTGGCGAATGCGCGCTGCAGTCACATCTCTTCTCAGAGATAAGCTGCCACCATTCCAGCAAGCTTGTTTCCGCTGCATTTTACAGTTTCAACTTATTTCATTATTGAATAGAAAACCAGTTTTACTGTATCTTTGTTATTTTGTGTTAAGCACCTGTTAATAATCTGTATTCATTTCGTTTTGCTCATAAAATCCGAATCAACTGTCAAACTATAGAAACCATACCTAGTCATGTCCCACACAACCTCGTACAAATCACATGGAAGACCATCCAACCCCGATTACCTATCATTCTTCATGGAGCTAAGGGCTACAAAACAAAATCTATTTTGAGAAGTCATTGTCCAATTTGTGTTGACCACCGCTAGAAACCTTATGCGGGGTAACTTTATAATAAGAATTCCTAGCGTCCACCAAATGATTTGTGGAAACATATGAGGAATTTTTATTTTTTTTTCTGAAAATGTAATCCAAACATACCTTTGACCTCTATTGGATCCTCTATGAGAGATCCATCTATTGATGCAAGCCAAGAACCTTGTTAGCCACCACCTTTCTTTTCAAATAGTTAAAGAAAAATTTGGAGTCCTCATCCCCTTCCTGAATCCATTGCAATCTAGAATGGATCTTAGCACCCCTAGCAACGTACTCCTCCCCCTATGAATCACCATATCCAAGTGTGTGGCATCCTTCTAATGGACCACATTTTCAATATCCTCCTCAAGAAAAATGTGTCTCCTCAAGCCTAAGTCGAGCATCCCACAACTCTTTTCTCCACTTTGGGCCATCATTTCCCCCCACTCCCTTGTGAACTTGATCAAGCAACATACAATAGCCTCCCACCAAAAAATCCAATACTAATTCCCCATTAGTTGATGGGAAAGATTCCAAAGCCTAAAAAATGGCTAAAAAATTCATCGACTCCAAATGAGACACATTCAACTGAAACAAAGTTGAGCATGGTGAGTCAATTGTGTTACCATGGAGATAATTGTCTAAATAGGAAAGTGATTTGAACCCATTACATCCATAAAAATATCCACTAGGAAAAGCATCCTTGAAAAGGAAATGTCCTCCCTAGGGACATAAACTTGATCCAATCTAGTTTATACCTTGTCACAACCCTACCTATAATTGGTCATCTGCACTAGTCTATCCCTTTTTGTTTCCAATTGGAGATGAATACCTTAAGAGCATCCTTGTACCAAGACCCAAACTACTTCTTCGCACCACTAATCACATTCCCTGCACCTCCTCCTTGATCACCCTCCCATTCTACCATGTTAAAATCCTCTCCAACGATCTAACCCACAACCAACAATGAAGAAGCCATCCACTCCCAAAGTTGTCCACACTTTGAAGTAATATTAGAATCATCCACTACATAAGTCCATATTAATTATTCCTAAGCCATCAGCATCACCCATATACGTCAATGCTTAGGAATCATGCCATGATCCACAACAAAACTCTACAAATAAGAAGAAACGACAAGCATCACACCCCAACTATATTGACAATGATATGTAGCTCGAAAGAGGCCATTCTAGTAATAGTTCATCTAATCAAGAAGCTCAAAACCATCCAATTTGACCTCTCGAAGGAAGATCACATCTATTTTGAATCTTTGTAACATACCACTTACAATCTTCTTGTGGCTAGGAATCGTCATCCCTTTTACATTGCAGGACAATATAAGGATAGCTTCATTCGAAGGGAAGATGAATTCCCAAACTACTAAACAAATTATCCATTGCAAACACCTTCAAAGTGGGGGTACATCTATCAACTAAGTGAACCATTGCATGCTTGTAAGGTTTAACTCATGGAATAGGTCTCAAATCCATCAAGAAGCTCAAAACCATCCAATTTGACCTCTCGAAGGAAGATCACATCTATTTTGAATCTTTGTAACATACCACTTACAATCTTCTTGTGGCTAGGAATCGTCATCCCTTTTACATTGCAGGACAATATAAGGATAGCTTCATTCGAAGGGAAGATGAATTCCCAAACTACTAAACAAATTATCCATTGCAAACACCTTCAAAGTGGGGGTACATCTATCAACTAAGTGAACCATTGCATGCTTGTAAGGTTTAACTCATGGAATAGGTCTCAAATCCTCCCCAACTGCATTGTCCAAATGAGCAAGGCACAAAATTTCCTTTCATTTGCTAGAGAGTTCACATGCAGACTTGTCTCCACCTCCATGTTGTTTGTCACGATATGAGATGACCCTCCTGGAATCACAAGGCTAGGATTTTGATTTTGTCGAGAAAGCCCAACCACAAAAGAATTGTTAGCCCAAATCATTAGCTACACCAATGAACCACTAAGGATCTTCAAAGAGCCCTAACCTGAATCATTAGAGGGAATACTTACTGCTCCTTGTCTAACTGACACCAAGGGGACACTTCTCCCAACACCTTGTCTTGAAGCCATCAAAGACCCCTTTCCCCCAAACCTTGGGAAGTGGAGTTAGTGCACCTACACACCCCTCACCCACTACCTCACTTGGCTTAGGTCTGTGATGAGGGAAATGACTAATAAGATGATCCTGAGCCTAGTATGCAAAACATGCATTTGGTAAATTTAAGTACAAAATCATTTACTATTGAACTCCTTCAACAATACACACATAAATGAAAGGTGGAAACTTTTGTTTCAAGTCCACCCGCACACACACTCTCTCAGATTAACATGGGAGGAGTTATGCTAAGCATCTAAAATGAGAACCTTGCCAAACCTTTAGGCAAACAAATGCATGTATGTCAAAAAAGTTATATATTCCAACCAAAGTGGGTAATGAACCTCACCACAATCCTTTGGGTTGAAATCTACCCTCAAGGACTGAACATAAGTGAGAGACCCAACAATGTTCCATGTACCAAACCACGACATCAAAATTAAACAACAAGCATACATACTTTTACCAAACCCCTATATGAATTTAAGGATATTCCCTTGGCCTCCTGATTCATAATACACCAACAACTGAAGGATTCCTTATTCCACATTTTCACAAAAGGAATAAAATCACACCTTGTGTTTCTAAGTTTGGTGCCCCTCAAATTATTCCTTATTTTCAACAACAAAGAAGTTGAAATCGTCCTGATCCACTCACGCAT
Organism: Picea sitchensis; assembly: GCA_010110895.2. NCBI lineage: Eukaryota > Viridiplantae > Streptophyta > Pinopsida > Pinales > Pinaceae > Picea > Picea sitchensis. The sequence continues at coordinate 72,784 of SNQJ01S0052097.1, read as the reverse complement.
GTCAACATTATTCACTAGAGTCTGTGACAACAATTTAATACAAGGACCCTCACCTTACAAATCTATATTAGGTTGCATATGGTTTGTTGGAATAACCCCCTTCTCTTTCGACACTAGATTTGCAATCACAACATCCTAAGAAGACTCTTTAGGAGGAAGAGTAACCCCTAAATCCTCATGAGAAGGGGTAACCCTTCCTTGCACAATGGCTTACCCACTTAGTTCAAACCCATCGCCACACCATTGCTTCCTTCAACCAACACAGTCTTTGTATATGGGCTCAAACCCAACATGAACTCCTCCTCCATGGCAATGGCATTTCCCATCAAAGGAAGGTGTGACAAATCCTTCTTGGTCTTATTCGAGCTAGAAGCCCCAATTGTTGTAAACTTGGCATCTGATGATCTCACCACAACATGTATAAATCCATCATTATCAGAGCAATTTATAATGATATACTCTAGAGGAGAACGATCTTGCAACTTGATTTGATGTGATAAACATTCTCCAATTCCATAGTGGCTCCTCATGGTCTACCTCTATTAAAGATTAGCTCTCCATCGACTCCTTGAAACCCTAAGGCTTATGCTTCTCCCCATCCCTAATTGATACACCCTCCCTTCTCCCATTTGTATTATACTACCACTGCCCACCAACCATACAACCTCTTATGATTGCCCATCTTGTACGCCCTCTCTCTTCCACAAATGCATTCTCTCCTCCCATCACTCCCTCACAATAAAAATAAACAAAATATAAAATTCTCCACAAAAAAAATTAATTATTAACACATCACTTAGCACTTACATTTAAGTTTAAAAAGAATGAAAACTTACACAATATAACTTGCTATTTTTACCTCTAAACCATATTCCCGATGAAAATATAAACACTATAATAACTCTTCATTTGACTAAATGTCCATATAATTAATTCATATTATCCATGTAAGGCCCATATAATGTGTTAGGCAATTATAACATAATGCCCATATGATGTTTTAGGTGATTATAAAAACGTAGTCTCCTTTTGAGACACGCTTACCCTTAAAAGCATAACATTCATGATGGTAAAAGTTTGTGGTCAAGCCACATTTAAGACATAGTTGACAAAAAGCCAACTTGGATAAATATCTTGTGTGATTAAGAGCACATATGTTAAGAAATCTTATAAAGACAAAAAACTTCCATTAAAGGAAATAATTGATTTAGTGGACATCATATAATATGAGATGTTGACCTTGCCCACTTACCCCGATTGCTAAAAAGGCCTTCTAAATACCTTAGGGTGATGTTTGCAATCTCATTTTAATATAGAACATGCTTGAATCATAATAAGGGTTACATAGAGGTAGTGTTTGGGGAAAATCATCTGGTGAATTATTATTATTAAGTAAATTAAAGTATAACTTAAATAAGTGCTACAAAGAAGTAGTGTTTGGAAAAATTATTTGATTTATTATGTAGTGTTTGGAAAATCATATGTTCATTTATTGTGTAAATTAAAATATAATTTTAATAATTTGTATTGATTAAGGGATGAGTGGAAATGCATTAATAAAAAGGTAGCAAATTAAAATATAATAATATTTGTTGTATTATAAAAATATTTTGTATAATGAATTTTGATTAAAAAAATAGGAGAAATATTATTATGTAGTGTTTGGAAAATTATATGATAATTTATTATGTAAATTAAAATATAATTTTAATATTTTTTTAATAATTTGTATGGATTAAAGGATGAGTAGAAATGCATTAATGAAAAAGGTAGCAAATTAAAATATAATAATATATGTTATATTATATAAATATTTTGTACATTGTATTTTGATAATAAAAAAAATAGCAAATTAAAATATAATAATATTTGTTGTATTATATAAATATTTTGTACAATGTATTTTGATAAAAAAAAAATAGGAGAAATAAAAATATTATCATTATGTTATATATTTTATTTTATAAATAAAAATATTATTGTTATATATTTTATTTTATATTATATTTATTATGGATATGAGTATTTTAATTATAAGATTTGTTGAAGGTGGTTTAATTTCATGGGAGTATTTTAATTACAAGATTTGTTGAAGGTGGTTTAATTTTATAATTATTGAGAGTGTGATTATTTTTTTTTTGACATTTGTATATTGTTGTTGGAATATATGTGCTCGTACACACAACTAAATGTGATATAAGTATATAATTTTTGTCAAATGCAAAATTTTATAATAAGCATACATAAGATGTTGAAGTGTGTATGTGAACCATTACTTGGTATGCATAGTGTTGTCTATGCCAAATGTTGTAGAGGTTTTGGGATTATGCGTCAAATCTAAGAAGGCATTGTTCCTCGACTCGACCTATTAATAACACCAAGGACTATACCACCTAAAAATATCCTAGGTGGAAAATATTGGAACATTAAATTAACATTTTTGATGTGCGTGAAGTTGTACACCAAATACCCATCACTACTCTCAAATAAGCTTTTATTCAATTAAATTATTGTAATCTCATTGATTGCACAAAATTTTTATCAAATGCAAAATGCTATAATGGACATACATAAGATGTTGAAGTATGTACATGAACTATTACTTGGTGTACATAGTGTTGTCTACGTTAGTTGTTGTAAAAGTTTTGAGACAGTGCATTCAAACCCTACAAAAGTGTTACCTCTCAACTCCACTTGTTAATAACACCAATAATTATATCGAGTAAACTTATCTAGATTAAAAAAAAATTAATACATTATATTAACATTTTTTACATTCGTATGAAGTTGTACACCAAATATCTATCACTAGTGCCCAATCATCAACTTGTATCCAATTTTGTTATAATCTCAATCACTACATACACATGCTTATCAATGTGTTTTACAAAAATGAAACTTGGCAACCAGTTTAATATGCAATCATCTTCACTGCTGCAACACAACATCATCAACATCTTTTTTGTGTTTATAAAATAAATTATATATATATATATATATATATATATATATATATATATATAAAACAGTGTGACATAAACAAAAGAATCTTTGAGTGCTGGTATGTCTCATGCACGGGTATACCTTTTAGCTCCATTATCATGTCCTCGAGCACTTTCTTTCCAAATTCTAGAGATGATAGAACCATACATAACAAAATTATGATTTTTTAATAAAGAGTGACACCACCAGTACCAAGACCTAGTATGCATATATGGCCACTAGTGCCATTGGATTGTTTTAAAGGAATATTGAGAATGCACTCATCTTTGTAATGATTGGTTATGGATTGTGGCAGTGCACGAATGTGCAAGTTGGATCCACTTATTAAAGGAGGAAATAAAAGGTAGAAAATCTAGATATGTGAGAGTCCCTCTTGGAACAAATCCCAAGTTTGGAAATGGAGAGTGCTAGGGAATCATGCTTGATGTCATAACTTTTGCTAATGCTCTTTTTCTTTATGAAATATCTAAACTATGTGAAAGCCAGTCAACTCTTTTGTGCAATTATCATTGATTAAAAATAATATATACCATTAAAAAAATGCACTTACACAATCAAATATGACAAATAAAGTATTAAAAAGATGTTATCATAATGGATGTCTATTCAAAAATGGGATTTGTTATCATATATAATAGAATACATTACCTACCTTCTCATTTATTTATGTATAGATATGGATTTTTAACTAGAATGTGATATTATATATTTGGTAAGATATCTATGTTAATAGTTATTTATAATTATATAAAGTTGAAGTTGTAGTAATTGGCAACAACACTATTTTTATTTTTTTTTTATTTTTGTGATAGTTTTTATTATCGGAAACATTTTCAAAACTATATGTAATGATTATAATTTTGTCCATGTTTTGATCTTAATCAACTTGTTTAGTTGTCAAGATGATTGTCAATTTTGAAAGGATAATCATACATTTATTTATCCACATCACCATAGCAAGTAAACAACATTATAACAAGTAAACGATATTGACCAATAATTTTAACAAATTTTAACTTCGCATGAGACATTGGTCTGACGATTTATTTTAGGAGCATTTCTATGATGTCGAGTCAATGGAATCCAATTTTTACTAACTTCTAATCCCTTGTTTTTGTTCATCTTCTCAAGACGCTTCTATCTTTGAATGATGCCTCTAAACTGATGCTTTGAGTAAGGATCCTCCTTCATGACGACCTTAACATTCTCTAAACAAATGTGGTGTTGTGTTTTGTGGGAGCGTTCATTGAGGGTTGAGGTGAAAATACGCCCATGGTGGATGCCAGTGCCATGCTCCTTGATTCTAACCTAAAATGAATGACCTATCTCTCTTATATATGGGTTGTTGCATGTACATGTGATCTTGTAGACGCCCTTATGTTTTCAAGGATATATGGGATCTCGTGGGGGATGGAACTCACAACCTTTTACTTTTGAATATGAATCCTTGACCAAAATGACACATCGAGGTATTTGGCAAGATAATTATGTCATTAGTGGTTTATTCTTATATGGAGTTATTGTGAGCAAGGAAGATTGTTTAGGGTGGATGGATCTAAAATCCTTTTATTTGTGGACATGGATCCTTAACCAAAATGACATACCAAAGCATTTAATAAGCTACCCACATCACTAATTATTTATTCTTGTACGAAGTTGTAGTGATCAAGGAAGAGTGCTTGGGGGGGACAAAACTTATAACCTTTTACTTGTGGATATGGATCCTTAATCGAAATGCTAGATTAAGGCATTTGGAAAGGTACCCACGTTATTAGCTATTTATTCATGTATGTAGTTGTGATCGAGGAGGTCCACTTAGGCAAATGGATTGTTATGAACCTCCATGACTATGTAACATGATAAGATTAATAGGCGTGTGGTGGCTAATTAATGTACCGAGACTAAATCATTAAACAAGGCCCATCGGTGGTGTGATTAGTCATCATAAAGGTATTTGGCCTTTTATCCCATGTCTTTACTATTTGGAGGAAGCATCCCATCTCATAAGCATTGGAGAGTTGCCCTCTCAAATATTCTAATTAAAGAATTTCCTTACAATATTATGAGTATTTTATATGCCATGTTTACTTCTTTGCATTTCTAATACTTAGGTTCATTTCATGGAACTCGTAACCTTTTACTTGTGGATATGGGCTTTAACCAAAACACCAAACACCATACCGATGCTTTCATTAAAATACCCATGTCATTAACAATTTATTCTTGGGATCCTCCCTAGGGGTGTAATTGGGGACTGAAGGGCCCAACAAAGTAATAATAGTGTAGTTATGGTGGCCATTCAATGTAAAATGCACTAGGTCAACTATGGTTGTTATTGTTAAATAAGGCCCACTAGTTAGTTAACATGGGATAAATGTAATGCACTCTCATTAAAGAAGGTCCATTTGGTAGTTAAGAGGTGGTTATGATTAGAGTTCTATAGTTAGCTATACATAAGGATGGAGTCCTCCTCATGGAGCATGTATTGGAGTATTTTACATTGGAGCTTAGATCATTTAGAGGTTGCCATACGTTAAGAGGCAAGTGAACATGAGTGAATTCCTTCCATCAAAGGATCATTGTAAGGTGTTGCCCTACCTTAAGGGTATTTTGATAAATAAAGTGTGAACATTTATTTTTCTTTTTGCATATTTTTAGGGAAGAGTGAGGTCTACAACATTCAAATCCATTCATATATATTTTTGTGTATAAGTTGAAGAAACCAAGTGCAGATTTGAATTCCTATAAAAAAACACCATTAATTTTTTTTTACCCCAATTGAAGTTTAGGAAGCGGAGATATTGGTAATTTAAAATAAGTTGTTCTATGGTTTTTAACTGACACATGCGAATATTCCAGAGCATATATCTATTTACAGTGCACCCAAACTACAACCAGAACAATGCCATTAGATAGAGGATTTTTTGAGGTTTGATTTGATATGTTATATGTTATGCCCCCAATTAATATTCATTGTGTTAAAACCCTTGCAAATTTTCCGCCCCCAATCCCTAGCAGTACCAAAGAATGGCCATGAAATGGAAGGATCAAATGTCGTAGATAATATAAGAATTTAAGGAAAGTTGGCACCTTCTTGACATGTATCATGACATCAATAAAGAGTATAAATGATATATATTTTCCTAGTGGGATTTAGAGGATGCTTATGACGACTGTCACATGGACACTTGTCATTTCCAAGGAGATAACTACTTCTAACTTCTCTTTGATGACTCTACCCCACCACATGAAGACACCATCATCAAGGGAATTCTAGAGAAGGTTATGACTACCAGTTTATGTCTATGTATTCACTAGTGGTAGTGTTCCTTCCAGATCCCCAACTGACCTTTTACAACTATATGGATGATTTTATGGATATCGAGGGTTCTATTTATTTGGATGCACATGATCATGGTAGGCAGATGGAGCACCATCCTTAGCTTGGTGTTGAGCTAAAGTACACTGGATTGAGTCCACTATGGTTCTTATTATTAAATAAGACCCACTACTTAGTTAGCATGGAATAAAGGTAATGCAGCCTCATTAAAGAAGGTCCACTTGGTAGTTATGAGGTGGTTATTTTTAGGGTTCTCTAGTTAACTATAAATAAGGATGGAGTCCTCCTCATGGAGCATGAATTGGAGCTTAGATCATTGAGAGGTTGGCCTACTTTAAGAGGCAAGTGAACAAAAGTAGATTCCTTCCATTAAAGGATCATTGTAAGGTGTTGCCCTACCTTCATGATATTTTATTTAATCAATTAAAGAGGATTTTCTATCTTATTCTTAGATAAATTATGTGTGAAAGCATTTTCAGATCTAAGATACATAACAATTGGTACCATAACATTTATTCTTGCATAAAATTATTGTAATTGAGGAAGTCCAGTTAAGACAAATAAAACTTTGTGATGTTAAAATTTGATATCTTACCTTGTTCTTTTAGAAAAATTCACGTAATGACTAAAATTCAAACTATACTCTATATTACCATCTATAAGTAACAACACATGCAAACACACATAACACATACTCTAATTAATTTTCTTAAACAACATGTCAAAGTTGACATTTTAAAATAACATGATATGTTTTTCTACAACAAAAGTGTAAAGAAAACATCATACACCAATATAGGTCTCTCGAAGATACATCAACCTTTTGTGTGTATATTTATATCCAAGCAACATAAATATACTCCAATAAAACAAACATTTAAAACTAACACAAATACATCTCAACAAAGATCATTCGTGCACCCCCAAAGTAAAGCAATAAATTTTGAATCTCATTGTGAATTATGATACAAAGCAGTGGCACTAATTATTAAATAATAATAAAGGTAATAAATTTTGAATGTCATCGTGAATTACGACACAACTTAGTGTCACTTATTATTTATTAAACATACACTTATAATTTATAATCTTGTATAAGTATTTTTTTCTACATTGAAAATTTTGAAGGATTCCCCTTCTTCTTCGAAAATTTTGGATGGAGGGTGGCTCAACTATGTCCAATCATAATAACGACTCGTAACTTTAAGAGACTTGACTAGACTTGAACTTGTGACCTATAACCTCCTTGACGATAATATGCCTTGAATAGATGGTTCAATCAATTAACTAACCCTTGAGGCTTGAAAGTAAGAATATACACCCTTGATTTAACTAAATTAAAGATGATTACACTAGAGAGCTCAAAGTTAGGAATGACATCATGCATGTACTTTTCGAAAGTTCTCAAAATCTCCAAAAACTTATCACTAAGTGAAGCCAACTTTACCTTCACAATTAACAATTTGCTAAATTAACTAAATTACAACATATAGTCCATAGTTTGAGACCCATAATATCTACAAAGACAACCACCCTAAGAACTTGACCTAGTGACCTCACGCTTATAATTCACAACACTCAACCACTAGAGTTAACCCATTAGGCTAACTAGTTTGAAGTTTCTGTTAAAACTAAGTGTGAATTCAAATATCTTTAACCATTTTAATTTGAAATTAATAAATAAGCAAATTTAATTATTTTATGATGATTTTTTTTTTTTAAAACTAATTAAATTTTTGTTAAAAATTAAAATTTCACATTATTTACTTTTAATAAAATTTTACTTTTTTATTCATTTTAAAATCACCCAAATCAATACCATTTAAAAAAAAATCACATATTGAGCTCTCACACCCAACAACATCAATTTTTCTCATCTACTCATAAACTCACTCCTACTCATAATTTATACACACCTAAACACTTGCTCGAAAAGGTGAGATACCATGTCTCCCAATAGCTCAAGTTCACAAAGTTGAACACTGCTCCTTTTCGTTTGGCATGTTTCCACCAAACATTGAGTTTAGAATTGTCACGCTTACATAGAATTTATTGGTTGAGAAAAACGTTTATCTATCCTTTCCCTTCAAGACTGCAAATCTCTGAATCCTGTTTTCTAAAGCAACGCTCTTTCCAAAACAATCCGTACTCTTTTCCATGAAAAACCTTTTTGCTGGTATCAACTTAATTGAGAAATTTCAAATGTAAGAATCACACCACAAGGAATTTAGCATTCTGGAAACGTATTGTTGTATACACAAATCAATATATATCCATCTAAATTCATACCAATTATAAAAAATAAGATCATATTTAGTGTACTCATTCATTATCACATGTATCAAACACAGATCGCCTCCACCCACAGTGTAGAGGGCACCCACCTGAATGCAATTATTTTATGGGCCAATCAAAGGTATGTGGGGTAGTGAGGAGGAGTGGGTGATTAGAGGGAATGGGTGTGGGTGGAATGACGGGTAGGATTGATTGAAATATATTTTTGGTTGTTTGTTCATGGGAAAAGTAGCCATGGATCGAACCTTGGAAGGATGGATAAGGCACATATCTAAGAAATAGCAACCCCAATAGCAACCGCCAGTGGGAGGAGTACGTAGGGTTTGGAGCAAAGGATTTTGCGCTTTAAGGTGAAGTTTCTCTGCAATTTCTCATGGTCATGCCGCATGTCACAGATTATTACATATCAAACTGAAATCACGACATTGCATCTTTACTGCTGGTTCAATTACAGACCCATTAATAGATTAATTTAAGTAAATTTCAATTGGTATGTTTGCCGGATTTTAGTTCAAACGATGGCAGTTTTCTTCAGTCCCCCTGTTTTAATGAAATTAATTAGCTTCTTGTTCCTGCCATTTGCAATTATATTCTAGTTTCACATAGTATGTGAATCTGAGCTAATACCCACTTCATTCATTCATTGTGTGCATTTATTCAGAAGGTGTCTCCATCATTCAAATGAAGATGAAATAATATTTAAGGATTTTGAAGTATCATGCAGCAATCAGTGTAATATCAGGTGGACTTTGAAGTGTATTATAAGAGAGTAAGAGCTAAAGACCAGGGGTGATCTGTTGGAAGAAGAAGGGGCATAAGAGCTGGGGAGATTATGCTAAGCAAAGGCGTAGTTGGGCTTTGATATGTTCATGTTTGCCTTTTAAGTTCCTTTGAGGTCTGCCTGGTCTTTAGGACCTCTTTGCTGAGAATCAAAATTGGAATTGAAAAGCGAAGTTAAACAGAAGTGTAGGGAAAGCCTGCTGTGTAGACTCATTCGCAGCCCTTTAAAATGCAGACTGTAAGCCAGAAAGTACAGGGTGCAGTTGTCGGAAAGTGTAGTCCACTGTCATCTTTTATGCCTTGGGGAAATGGGGCTGGGTCCCAGATGACGAATGCGGGATCGTATAATCTGCTCACTGCTTGTTTTGTGGACCGCTCTAATGCACTTGATCCTTCTCTAAAGGAAGCAGCTGCCCAATCCCAGCAACTGCAGGTATTGGCTCAATTGCAGCAATCGGGAGGTGGAGGCATGAATAAGGGAATGACTAGAATGCAACTCTCGCCAACTAAATCCGGTACGCGTTCAGTATCTTTTAAAAAAGAAATAAATGCTGACAATATGTACATATAACATTTTACAAAAATGCAGGCAGCCAGAGAGTCATAAAGAGGCATTTATAATAGGGCCCTTGGAAAAATAAAAATGCTAAAAAACAAGGTAGGATATGAATACAAAATCCTCGACCATATTAAACAATAACTACTGAAACTTTGGCTCAAGGCCGTACATAAAGATACACAGTACAAATATTAAAGTCTGCTCTGAAGGGCACAATATTTCTTCACGAATGTTGAATGGTGAAGAACATAGTAATAAATATCTGCAACTATGGTTCTAGTAGAAACACATAAAACACACAGCATTTTTGAAGTGTGGCATGTTTCTAAATTCGGAAATTGGCAGAGTACAGTCTGGATGAAATGTTTCTAAATTAAAAGAGAAAATAGTGATATATCTTATGTTCTTGTACCCTGTCGATTTTGGATTTTAGTCCCACATTTTTACAACGAAGAGTACAATTAACAGAATACTTGATCTTAAAATTTATAGAAAATTTAAGCTAAAATACTGCTAAGAGTACAATTAACAGAATACTTGATCTTAAAATTTATAGAAAATTTAAGCTAAAATATTGCTAAGAAATATTAAAGACTAGCTTGATGTAAAATGAACCTCGTTTTTGATAAAAGTTTGTCCCCGCTTCTCATAATATGGGAGTTACCCTGCTTTCCAACTACAGCAATATATTTAAATCCTGTTGAAGCTAGTTTCTTGTGCCTTCAGTTGTTTTTCTGGAGAAATATAGTCCCTGATTCACCCTCATATTAAGCATTCCAAATGAGGTTGCTGGTACCTTGCCAGCCTCCTGTGGATTTCCCCTCTCTTCCCCAGGTTTCTCGATGGAGGAAGGTAGTAACTGCGAGCCGAAATAACGGTGCTAACCCCAAGGAACTCAATGGGATTTGATCCTGAGACCTCTGTGACCTTTCACACAAGAGCATCTACCAATCGAGCTAACCCTTTGGGCTCTGTGAGTTAAGTTGTTATTCTAAACACAATTCAGCAATAACATGTCAGTTGATTAGCCTGCCTTACTGTTACTTTCTATTGAAATTGAGTATAATGTGACAGCATGCAGGAGGAAGGTCTAATTTAGAAGTCCTTGGTGGGTAGCAGTAATAGATCCCTCTTGCTGCATGTTCATATGTAACAGTAAGCACTCTGAAATCTAGAGTAATTTTGTGCCAAAACAGCACATTTTAATGGACACAAACCTTTGCTGTACAGAAGCAAGAATTATCTACTAGCAGTGTAACCTTGTTAAAGTATAGTCCCTAAGCTTCGTTATTATCCTTGATTCAGAGTTAGAAGATCAGTGATCGGATGAGCAGATGAAGTAGCTCTGAGATATTTTCAATGATTGCTTTCACAAGAAGCTTTACTTGATTATATCTGCAGTCTGTGTTTGAGAAACCAGCGTTCATAATACAGCATAGCTATGTGGTTGAAACAGTTGACTTGGGGCTTGTTTCCATAGAGGAAACGTTTCCATGTGGAAACACTATATAAACCACTTGTTTGAGAAATGTTTTCTGGAAGTTTTCTGTATGAAAGTGCATGAGAAATTGGGTGGGCCCTTGACTTAGAAACTAAAAAGCTAAGTTACCAGGATATGGATCCAGATTTGGATTCACCAGATTTTTGAAAAGCCAGGATCCAGATACGTCAGGGAAATGGCAAGTAAAAAAAGAAAAAAAGAAGAGTCAAGAGTCAAGTTTCACAGAGGAAATGTTTCCATGTGGAAACACTATGTAAACCACTTGTTTGCGAAATGTTTGCTGGAAGTTTCCTGTATGATAATGAATGAGAAATGTTTCCTAGACATTCTTTACAGATTCCGATAAGGAAACGCCATTTCTGCAACATGAAAACATTTTTCAAAATTAAAAAAAAATTAGAATTGTGTGGGCATCTGACTTAGAAACTAAAAAGCTAAGTTACCAGGATACGGATATGGATCTGCCAGATTTTTGAAAAGTCAGGATCTAGATACAGTGGGGAAATGGCAAGTAAAAAAAAAAAGAGTGAAGATCCAATGTCTGAAATTTGATGGTGGAATCTGCGTTTCGGAATGCGTACATCACATACAATCACTGATATGTGAGATAAAAAGGAAGAAGAGAGGACTGGAGCATAGCAAAGGGCTAGTGCAATCTCCAAGGCAAGTGGCGAAGACAAAGCTTGGATCAATCTTCAATCGTGGAGAAAGAAAATGCAAAGGGCTAGTGCAGATCTCCAGCACTAGATATCACAAGGAGAAGGTCTGACTTTCAGCCATGAAGCAAGTAGGAACAAAAGAAAGCCATACACTACAATCACCAAGCCAAGGCATCATAGAAGTGCACATCATGTGCAAGACAACTAGGATGCGCAAGCAAGTGATTGTTCAAAATCACAACTCTTGTGCTCAACACATGCACTAAGAGTCAAGATGTACATTCACACACCTCACCTTCAGTGATTCTAATTATAATTATTGAATATAGTTTATCCCCACAATATGGTCGAATAGTCAAAATAAGGATAAAGACAAAACTTGTAAAGGGTTGGAAGCCCAAGGTACTTGAAGAGTCTAGCATAGATGAAGAGTCATAGAAGTCAGAAGGCCTAGGAGTCAGGACCATAGAAAACCTTGTAAGTAGAACTGTTATCCCCGATATCTAGGGATAACTAGGAGATCATGTCTCGAGGCCCACATGGTCCTAGACATGGAGTACCGAAAGCAGGAGCGACTTGAGCATGGCCCTGGAGGGCCCATCTTTCTTCTTCTCAGCCAGCGTCGTCCTGTCAGCAGTACCAGTTTTCATCACTACCGGCCTAGGCTTGCATCGGAGAGGACTCTTGCTCCTTGAGGTAATTGGTCCGAGGTACAATGGTATGTGTCATATTTGATCATTATAACCTTCTTATGTATGCATTAGATGTACAGTTGCATGTGCCTGCATTTGATCATTATAACCTTCTATGTATGTGACTAGGGTTTCTTCATCTTCTATGACGCTTTGGATCTCTTTGCCACTAATCCTTGATCGCCATTGTTGGGGCATTGATGAAGCAACTTATGCTTCTGATTCATGGTTTGCTAGCCACCAAAGGGGCCTTGCAGAGCCATCGTCTGCTCCACCATCTATCTATCTTATCATTTTCCATCTTATATCCTGCTCACCCATCCTATCTCTCTGGCCCGCCATTAGACGACACTCTTCCGTACACTTTGTCTTGTGGGGAAGAAGGGGCTAAAGGCCCGTGGGGTAAAAGCGTACCGGTAAAAGATAAACTATAGAAAATAAAATCCTAGAGATGCTCTTACCAGGGGATCCCGCAGAAGGCAATAAAAAGCCTCGATAAGAAACTAAGGGACCCAAGAAAAATGAAATAAATAAAATGCAAGACTCCAATTAAGAGGATGGAGGTCCTTACTACGAAAATGCCCTCCATTATAATCTATAGGTATTTGCTGCGATGACATTGCTAAATTTTCATATCTCGTCACCAAATCCAAATGCAGCGTGGATCTTCTGGTTGCATGGCCAGCGAAGGGGGTCTCATCACTTGTTTTCAACCTCTCCTACTTCTCGCTACAGACGAGGGTAACGCTCGTCACCGCCACCGCTTTGCCAAGTGTTGTCCTCTCATTGGGCTACTTGTAGTAAAAACGAAATAAAGAAAAGATAAGGCAATAAGGGCTTGGAAAAAATGCATCCATGACGGGTACAAATTACCTCATTAAAGGTGCGGCAATTCCACGCATAACACTGCAAAATTTGACCGACCATGATCGACATCCTTAAAACTATATCGTACTGCTACATTAATATTACGATGAAATGATCTTTGAGGGGGATTTCCATTTTTGTGGTTATTAGTCCAATAGGTGGTCTTATTGGTTACCTTAGCCTTGTATAATGGGTCTGTGTAATGTCTTAGAGCTTCAATCGATGATTTGTTAGGGATTTCATGCATATGTTCGATGAATTAATGATGAGACAAGCGATTTAGGCGCATTGTTATGATGTTCAGGATTGAGAGCCCCCCGAGGGCGTGAAGTTCCGGATGTGCGTGACCATGCCCGCTGGACAGTAATGAGGATCTGCGCCATGGGGAGATGATTAGCCTTTAATTCCAATGCTCACCGATGGATTTGGGATGGCGAGGCAGGATGTAGCTGTGATGAGCCCTCAGGACAGAGAAGAAGAATGACGCCTTCATTGGGACGCTTTGGTAGAGACCTTGCCTATGGGGATCAACCCTTTTTAGATGGGACGTTGACCTAGATGATTGGACGCCACCCTGGACTACTTGGACGCCTTTTGGAACAGATGGCATTGTGCTGGGCCTTCTTGGCACACATAGCAGGTTGCAAAAACCCCAGAAGGGCCAATGTCTGGCTTACTGGATGATGATTATGCCCTCAAAGGGCCAACGCCTCCCCTAAAGGGGCCCCGCTGGACACTTCCATTATTAGCTCATTTTTGGCATTTTAGCATGTAAAAGTGACAAACTAATTGAATTATGTATTTTCAGCCTTGTCACCGCTTTATTGGACTCCTATTTGTTAATTAAAGGTCACAGAATCATATAAATAGAGGATGTTTTCTCCCATTTTATCATAACATAACTTGCTCCCTTGTGAGAGTGACACTTTTTAGTCTTGGTTCATTTCTCCTTTGGAGTGAGGTGCAACCTCTGGAGGACTATTCTTTGGCATGTGTGCCTTTACTAGCTGCTTCAACTAGGTGGCGAATTTATGCCTCATTATGAGTTTGTATGCCATCAAAACCCTTGGAATGAATGGTTGTTGATCTAATATCTTGCATACATTGTTATGGTCTTGTTATTAATTTGCTTAATTCTTGAAACCCAAGGGAGCCAACACACAACTAGGTCATGGCTTCATGTCCCCTACGATAAAAGTTTATATTTCATTTGATTTGGAGGAGTTTCTTTGAAATATAGCTATTCAGACTTCATTCATCTTGAGTTAGTTTTGGAGCACAAATTGAAGAAAGAAGGCATCCCAGGGCTCACTTGTTTTACACCTAGGGTTTCCATTTTCTTAGGGTTTCTGAAAAAGCCTGCTATAGCAACATTTTCTACTAATAGTTTGTAGTTTGTAAGCCATAGCCGCTTTTGCCAAAAGAAGTCTTTTAAGAGAGAGAAGAGGAAGCTTTAGGCTCAGCTTTAGCTACACCTAGGTAAGTCTTTCCTTCTTAGGGTTTTAGTATTTGGCCCTGCTTGTATGGCAACACCTTATCAAACCCTAACTCTTGTTTTAAGTTTTAAGCTTCCTGAAACCATTAGTCTCATTTCAAAATTGACTCATTAACCCAAGGCACTAATCTTAGAGGATTACCTTTGAGCTTGTTTATGCCTTAAAACCTCTTCAAACACTTCAAAACTTCTGAACCTTTAACTAACCTGGCTCTTTAACTTTACTAATTCTTGAACTAACCCTAATGAGATGACTTTTTGCTGATTTTAAACTTGTGCTTGGACAGAAAGGCGCTTAGTCATCTCATCATAGCCTGCAGAGGTCTTACAAGTTTCTCATTGGTTGATTTGTCAAAACGCCCACTCTTGGCTAATAACCCTTAAACTCAATTTAATTTTATATAGGTGACGCTTTCTACACTTGCTTAATCTCTTTGTTTCTGGATATAAACGCTTGTTTTGACTTTGTCACCTCCACTTGATAGACTTTGAGGTATTAAGTGCATCCATAAGCCTATTTGACAAAACGTCTTACTCTTTGTCTTTCAAACCAAATTGATCCTAGGGCTGACGTCATGGTTGTAGAAGAAATATAGAGGTGACGTCACACTTGTTTGACTCCTTGTTTTGGCTTAAAACGTTGTGCCCTTTATCATTAGCTTTTGATAGGTTTTGAGTTGGTGTTCACCTTTTCATGCTTGATTGACAAAACGTTCCTCTCTTTGCCTTCAAAATCAACCTATTAATAGGGCTGACGTCACCCTCCTTTTGCAATAGTGACGCAGCAAATATATTTATTGTGAGCAGTATTGTGATATGATAAGGATCTAATTTTACACATTGAATGCTCTTATCCTTTGGTGAACTTATTGAAGAAGTGATATAAGATATTTATCTTTGTTTAATAATCATTGACTTTGTCAATAATTATATCCAATCATTGCTCATACATTAGAGGATAGTCATTGATATTATGAAGTACTAACCCACTGCAAGCACATTTTCTAGTTTATTTGTCTTGTCTCGCAAACAGGTGCCATTCAGTGGAAGACTTTTCTCTTGACTATCTCATACTTGGCAGTAATCTGTGAAAGGGAACCTCTTATCTTGATCCATTGTCCCTTAGCCCTTCTAAAACCCAGATTACATAGGGACGTCTCCCTTGGACCAGCGATCCTAAATAGAAAGAGCTCCCCATCGAGGTGACAGTGGGTGGGGAAGCTCCTGTTACGTCGGTTTTAAGCCTTGACTCAAGCTATCTAAACCCTTCCTTCAAAACCGTGTGATAACAAGAACTATTTGCCTTTAAGAAAAAAGGTTATTTTTTTGGCATTGGAACCTATATATATGTTAATAAAGAGATAGCAGCCAAGTGGGCTAGGCTATCTGCTGCAGCATTGTATTCCTCTGATGGGCCATTATCCCAGGACGGGAGCCCAGGATTTTTAGCAATAAAATCAGATTCAGAACTGGTTTTCCCGCAATGGTTTTTCTAGGGGTGTTTACCCAAATATCTCGTGTGCATTGTGTGTTTGGTCTATGTTGTTAATGCTTCCACTGTTTAGTTGAAACTTAGTTGTGCTTTTAATTAATGAAGTGATTTCATTTGGGATTATTAACCAGGTGCTGGGTTCTGAAATTCAACATGGTATAAGAGTTGGGACTCTGAAAAGTAGCACTGAAGACTTTGGCACAAGGATTTGTAGGGATTGCTGGGGTTTTGCTCGGAAAAATGATCGTGGAGAGGTCGCGTACGTGGAGGTGACGTGCGGGACGAATAGAGGCATCCGACAACAACAAAGAAGAAGTAGCCACCCACTGCAGTGAGAGGAACGACCGCAGAGGAGGTGGCGACAAAGTTCGCGGGTGCTGAGAGGGGGAGTTGCACGGGATGTGGCTGCAGGGAGGTTTGGTCGTAGAGGAAGGGTGGCGAACGTGGGAGTGACGGTAGGTCCAGACGCAGCCCCAGTCACCAAGGCAGCCAGCGGAGCAAAGGAACAGGTCACGAGTCATGAATTTGGTTGCTGCAACGGTTGGGTAGTTAAGGAAACCGACAGCAGAAATCTGACCAAGTGAGCAGACCTAGGAGGGGCCCAAACAACAACCAATAGGGGCGTACACGGCTGGGCAGTCCCAGGAAACCACTAGGTAGCCGTAGAGAGTGGTGGCAGGCCCCGGGCTGGTCATAAAAGCCTTGGGCAACAACCAAGAGTTCCCAGAAATTTTTGGGCAGCTCTCGGGCAGCAAGCTGAGATAGTTGGGAAGTGAGGAGAAAAGCTCTAGGCATCCTAGAAAAGGACTCGAGCAGCAAGAGGCTGTGGGCAACTTCGGGCAGGGGTCCGGGCAACAGGCAACAAACCTTGACAGTGGGCAACAGGACTGGGTAGTAGGTCTGAGAGGCCAAATTTGAAACGGTTGCCAAGATGGCAACATTGGATCATCTCGCCATTTAACGAGAATGAGGTTGATGTTCCTTAGTGTTTCAAAGACGAGCTCAGACTTGCATGTGGGTAGTGGGGTCGACACCATGCATGCAGTGAAGGGGGTTGGATGGGTTAGATTCCAGCTAGAGTCAGGTGGTTCTCTGGAGGTGGCAGGAGTGATATATGTCCCAGGGCTGAAGTTGCTCTCAGTATCAACCTTGGAGGACATGGGGTATGCAGTTATGTTCGAGGATGGACATGTACTCATACGTCAAGAGGGAGCAGATACCCAGGATGCAACAATGAGGCTTGGCATCAGGGAGGGTATGATATACAGGTTGCTGGGACAACATGTGTGTGGGTCCAAGGGGATCTTGGATCATAGATCAGATCAGAGTGCGACAGAGGTAGTTGGCGGGTCTTCTAGTGCAGAGGGAGTAGCTACAGCAACAACAGATTTGATGGGGTCAGTGATTGATCGAGGAGGAGGTTCTTCTAGAAGTACCTTCCTCGCTAAGAGGGAGTGTTAGCTTTTGGGGTAGCTCAGACAGGTACTTCTGCATTGGCGGTGCCTAGCATGCGGAGGTGTCCGAGCAACACTCTTTAAAGTGGCTTTTATGTAATGACTAAAGTGACTTTTGTAAGGTTGAGTGACTTAAGTGATTTAAGTCATCTCAATGAAAGGTTAAGTTGTGACCATTAGATCGTGAGATCCAAGATCTAATCTTGGCCATTGAGATCTAGGGTTAGAGTTTTAGTCATTAGGGGATTATAAAAGCAGATCTAAGGAGAGTGAGGGGCACACAATGAGTGCATAGGAGCAAGAAGGAGTCTTGCTTATGTACTTGTGTTTGATTGGGCAAGGCTGAGGAAGTGTGAAGGGAAGCATGAGAGATAGCAGCCAAGTAGGCTAGGCTATTTGCTGCAGCATTGCATTTCTTTGATGGGCCATTATCCTAGGATGGGAGCCCATGATTTTTAGCAATAAAATCAAACTCATAACTAGTTTTCCCGCAAGGGTTTTTCCAGGGGTGTTTACCCAAATATCTCGTGTGCATTGTGTGTTTGGTTTCTGTTGTTAATGCTCCCGCTGTTCAGTTGAAACTCAGTTGTGCTTTTAATTAATGAAGTGATTTCATTTGGGATTATTAGCCAGGTGTTTGTAGAAATTCTGAGGTCCTATGAGGCTGCCATCTAAGGTCTGTCCTTGACCTTAGTATGGCTCTAAGTTTCAACTGTATGGCTGTCTTCTTTTGCTGTTTTAGGACAGCAAACAGTCATCCCACTTTCTGCTCAATGTT
>SNQJ01S0052097.1:24113-35814 GCA_010110895.2 Picea sitchensis | reverse complement strand
AGCAAGAAGTTCCTGAACTGTTGGCTGTCCTAAAACAACAACAATACCTTCATTGACAGTTGAAACTTAGAGCCAACTTGAGGTCAAAGACAGACCTAGTTGGCAGCTTGATAGGACCTGGAAAATCTTCATGGTATCAGAGCTGAGGTGGCTGATTTTTGAGCAGTTTGGATAGCATATGAGTGGGCTGTTATATACATCTTCTTGGCAGATTTTGTAGACAGACATTGACAGTTTTCAGTGGCTGCTTGTGGGCAGAATTTTGTAGAGGATAGTTGAGTAGTTGTGGACAATTTTCGTCAGTCTCTTTTCAGACCTACGGGGTAGGAGTGAGGCTGATTTGACTCAACCTCTTTTCGCACCTATATTGCTAGGAGTGAGGTCGGAGTTCACTTGCCTCTTTTCATACCTGAGTTGACAGGAGTGATGTAGCGTTCCTTTGCAGTTTGAGCATCAGTTGGAGTGTAGTTTGGCAGACATGTCAGCATCTCAGATGCGTGTTGAGGACAGGCTAGCTGGGGCTAGCAATTGGTCGCCTTGGAAGGCGAGGATAGTCTTTGTTTCAGAGGACCTCGAACTATGGGACATAGTTGAGACGCATGTTCCTGTTATTCCTGCTACTGCCCCCATCTTGTTGGCAGAGTTCAGGAAGAGGAACAACAAGGCAAAGAGGACCATTTGTGATGCAGTGCGGGATCATATCATTTCCCACTTGACTAGGAAGACTTATGCATATGAGATGTGCGCATCTCTATGTAATCTTTACCAAAGCTCCATTGAGAACCGGAAGATGGTTCTTCATGACCGACTCAGGGGCATTCGCATGCTCAAGGATGAGTCGGTGACTTCATTCCTTGGTCACTACACCCAGATCAGAGACGAGCTTGGAGTCATCGGAGAGGTGGTGGATCCCAACTCTATGGTGAGGACAACTATTAGTCGTATCATCTCTAGTTTTCCAGAAAACTGGTATTCAGATATCCAACTATGCATTATGCCATGATCAATATTTTTGTTCCTGGATCTCCTGTTCAGGCTCATCATATCTCTACTTTGGAGTCATAGGTTGATAATAATTTGAATTTTTTTCATATGGAGGATGGTGTTATTTCTCGTCATTGTTATTATGGACTTTCAGTTATAATCACGTCTCCTCTCCATCTATTATATCTTATATGGATCAGATCATAGTATCATCTTTGTTCTTTCTCCTTGGTGTACTTTTCTATACATTGAGGTTTGTTTGTTTGTTTATCTCATTTATTGCTTCTATTATTTCCTGTAGAAATTTAATGACAAAATCAACAAGTAAATATTCTGCCATACACTTAGCAACCTAGAGATAACTGTCTTCTATGAACTCTGAAATGTCTAAACCCACATTCAGAAATTACCATAAGAAGAAATACACATTGCTAAACAATTATGCAGTGAAATAAACACAATGAACAACAACCTTTCAACTCAGAAATACTCAGAAATTTAGGCAATGCCAAGGAAAACCCCAATGTGGGGAAACCCAAAGAGAGAGAGATTTTAGTAGCTTTAGGAAAGTTATATTAGCAACAAGATTACATTTATAGCCAAGAGAAAACCACTTACAACACCCAAACAGTCCTTCCAAACTTTATGCCTTGGAAAACGTGTCAAATTTGTATTGCTGTACGACCCACCCAGAAAACAACACCTCGAAATATGAGTCCACAATATGTTGTATGGCTTGATCTGTATGGCCCCTTTCTGCAGCAAGGAATGCTCAAAACAACCTCGATTTTCGTGCCCACAAACTGCCTTGAAAACTTTGCCCTCCTCCCTACTATACGGACTATACGGATCCATACAGTACGGATTCCCACACAGCAATAAATATTAACAACTTCAAAACAAAAAAATTCCTTGGGAATGTGCCCAGCTTGCTGCCCTTTCCTCTCTCAAGCTCTCTTGGAAATCTCTCAATCTCTTCTTCTCATTGTTGTGTCTTGCACACTACCCAATGCATTCTCTTATAATTCAAAAATGACCTTTCACCTTCCAAGTGTCTTTTCACCTTCCCCATCCCTAAATCCAAAGGCCAAGATCTAATCTTGCCTTTACATTAATCAAGGGACATGATTCATTCCCTCCAATATAAATCACTTAAAATATTAAAGTACCATTTCGGTTTATAACATAAGTGCATTTTATGAAATAAAGTCACTTTAATATTAGAAGGTACACTTTATTAAAAAGTCACTTAAATAAAAGAACCACTTTTATTACAACTTTATAAAAACCTATTACAAAGTCAAGTGTTTAGTAGTGCAAATATAAGGTTACTTCCGCATACAAGACAAATATGCGGAGTACCTACTGAGCTATAAAAGCTAACACTCCCTCTTAGTGAGGGAAGTACTCGCTGCCATCACCATCATCCGGTCCCATCACATTGTTCTCTGTAGGAGCTCCCTCTGAACCTGAAGCCATCCTCAACACCTGCACATAACTCGAACCAGAAGACATCCTTGTGACAACTATTCTGAATCCTGAGCTCCTAGGAGAATCCACTCCACCCTGAACATCGGTTCGATCACACCAACTGAGCCTCCTGCCAGTGCTTAGAAGAGATTCCCTCTTTTCTCTCGGAATGCAAGACTGAATCCTTGGGCCCACCGTAGTCTTAGGAGCCTCCTGCTCCTCATCTGACGCTGAATCATATCCTGAAGGTTGTCCTCGCAACATGTACAACCTGTCCACCCAATCACCAATTAGCTGTGGTTCCACCGGGTCCACTCCCTCCTTGTAGTTAAATACATGTCCTCTCTTGAACAATGTACAATATCCAACATCCTCCAAGGCTGAGACTAACAACAAGTTAACCCTCAACCCTGGAACAAAGAGAACTCCATCAAGCTCCAGGAATCCTCCATACTCGAGTCAGAATCTAACCCTTCCAACTCCATGTACAACTCGCGCCATACCACCTTCACTCTCCACCGACCGGCCAAGACCTGTCTCTATGATAATAAGGAATACTCGCCAGATTCCCTTCATGTGACAAGAGGCTCCACTGTCAACAATCCATCTGTTATCACCCCCAAATCCTCCACTACCGACACTGAATACTAGAGTAACCAAAGAAAATTCCTTATCAAACTTGGAAGAAAAAGTCTTCCATGGCTGCTGTAGCAGCTGTCTTAGGCCCCTCCCGTTCCTTCCTCTTCTTCTTCTTCTCAGGACACTGAGAAGCAAGGTGCCCCAACTGATTACAACAATAACATCTGACTTTACTCAGAATTTCCTTTCTTTTTGCTCTTTGCAGCAAGAGCAACACTCTCCTCAGCTTTGTCTTCCTTTTGACCACTGCTATGAGATCCTTCCCAGATCTCCTCCTGAGTGAAATCGTCCCATAGTTTGCTCAAATCTGGAAGATGCTCACGACCCACCGCACACTTCACGAAGACTTCCCATTCCTTGGTGAAGCCTTTCAAGGCTATCCTCACCAACTCTGAATTCGATATGACCTCCCCAACTGTAGCCAACTCATCTCACTTGAGCTACCCGGGTAAGATAAGAAGACACACTCTCCCCCTTACCCATCTTGGTATCATGCAGCTTATCCTTCAAGGCCATCTTCCGGTTTTCATTCTTTGCCTCAAATAAATTCTTAAGTGCATCCCACATCTCTTTCGCTGTCTTCTTCTCAGCCAAGTGTGGGATAAGGTGGTCCTTCACCCCATCCAGAATAATCCTCCGATCTTTGGCCTCCTTTACTTCATGCAAATCCAAAGCAACAGGATCTGCCGTGGGAGCCACAACAACAGAACTAACATAGTTCCAAATCTTGTTCTCCTTGAGAACAACTGACATCCAGACCTTCCACTGCAAATAGTTGGAAATGCCATCCAACCGATCCTCAAACCTAATGCATGTAGCCATATTCCCTGTCACTGTTCAAAGGAAAACAAACAACAGATTTCCCCCCTTCAAACTTGCCCAAAAATCTCATTGCTCACTATCACTCAGAGCCCAAGCTCTGATACCATGTAGAAATTTGATGACAAAATCAACAAGTAAATATTTTGTCATACACTTAGCAACCTAGAGATAACTGTCTTCTATGAACTTTGAAATGTCTAAACCCACATTCAAAAATTACCATAAACAGAAATACACATTGCTAAGCAATTTTGCAGCGGAATAAACACAATGAGCAACAACCATTCAACTTAGAAATACTCAGAAATTTAGGCAATGCTAGGGAAAACCCCAATGTGGGGAAACCCAAAGAAAGAGAGATTTTATTAGCTTCAGGATAGTTATATCAGCAACAAGATTACATTTACAGCCAAGAGAAAACCACTTACAGCACCCAAACAGTGCCTCCAAACTTTCTGCCTTGGAAAACGTGCCAAATCTGTACTACTGTACGGCCCACCCAGAAAACAACACCTTGAAATATGTGCCCACAATCTGTTGTACAGCCTGATCTGTATGGCTCCTTTCTGCAGCAAGGAATGCTTAAAATAGCCTCGATTTTCGTGCCCACAAACTGCCTTGAAAACCGTGTCCTCCTCCTTGCTGTATGGACTGTACGGATCCATACAGTATGGCCTCCCACAACAATAAATATCAACAACTTCAAAACTTGGGAAATGTGCCCAGCTTACTGTCCTTCCTCTCTCTAGCTCTCTTGGAAATATCTCAATTTCTTCTTCTCATTGTTGTGTCTTGCACACTACCCAATGCATTCTCTTATAATTCGAAAATGACCTTTCACCTTCCAAGTCTCTTTTCACCTTCCCAGTCTCTTTTCACCTTCCCCATCCCTAAATCCAAATCCAAAGGCGAAGATCTAATCTTGCTTTTACATAATCAAGGGACATGATTCATTCCCTCCAAAATAAATCACTTAAAATATTAAAGTACCATTTCACTTTATAACATAAGTACACTTTATGAAATAAAGTCACTTTAATATTAGAAGGTACACTTTATTAAAAAGTCACTTACATAAAAGAACCACTTTATTACAACTTTATAAAAACCTATTACAAAGTCGAGTGTCTAGTATTGCAAATATAAGGTTACTTCCGCATACAAGATAAACATGCAGAGTACATCCCGAGCTATAAAAGCTGACATTTTCCAACAAAGCTGGTTATAGACAAGAATCAACACTTACATCTTGATGGCTTTGGTATCGAGTAGACTTTCAAAGAAATAAAGTGTCATAGTTGAGGTTCTAAGGGTTCAATCAACTTGATTTGTCATTATTTCCTTAATATTTTATCTCACGGGGCATTTTCTGTTGGCATTCTCTTATTGATTTACTTATCTAGTGTTGATAACTGTGCCATTCCAGTAAAGCTTTTTGGTCCATAATTATTAAACCAAGTTTTTAGTTTTCCTATTCACATGTTATTATTATGTCCAGGATATGGTGGTACTATTGCGAATGGCCAGCACCATCAGCCACATGTGACATCAACTCTCCTTTCAACTTCTCCTGAATACAATGTGCCACATACTCAATTGGAGCTTGGTCATTCCATTGTAAGTATTATGATCACTTCAACTTCTTTTGACTATTGATTTGAGGGATTCCTTTGAACTAGTGTTGTTTTTTAAAGGTTTTCTTTCTAAATATTGAGCGACTGTTTTTAAGGAACACTTCTCAATTTATTTATGTTTTGAGAAAATAACTCTTATATTATAAAAAGGATCATAAACTTACAACATAGATAATTAGCTACCACAATGCAGTCTGCTCAAGTTACTTGAGGGTTATTAGTTATGAAATAATGAAAACTAAAGTTCTTCTTATTGTATTATAGGCTCATGCAGCATACCCTTGCACTGATCCTTACATTGGAGCTATTGTGGATGCTTATGGAGATCACGCTCTGGTAAATTCTCCGTGACCCTAATAGTTCTCCATTTAATAATAGGTATCTAAATTTGACAACTAAGAGATACATGTTTCAAGTGTTTACTTTCTTGGAAGGGATTCTATGTCAATGTTGTGTTTATCTAATTGTGATAGTCAGTTAGGAAATATTTAATCTACAAGAGACTGTACAGTGGCACCGGATTCTATGATATACATAATAAAAATTCTTTTTTTGAATTAAATCTGTTATACTCTAAAGTGCTTTTTAATAAGAATTTATCTAGTTTCACTAATGGTCTAATTTCACTAAAGGTGTATCAATAGCTGTAGCTTTGCTAATAGTTAGTACGATGTTGTATATAAGTTTTGATACCCATCCAAGATTTCTTGAAGACAAATATAAAATTTTTATCCTAGAATGGGATGAAGCTGTGGGTTTCATTTTATCCTTTTTCTATTGTTTAAGAATTAATTCCTTTTATTCAAATAACTTACTGAACAAGATTATGAGCAGAGTTAACTTACATTCCTTATCATGGAGGCATAGATTCCCAATCCATGGCAGATGAGGACTGTGATGTTTTGGGTTATTAAAGTGTACTGACAGTGTCATGGTGTCTCTCTATTGAAATGCATCTGTTCTGTCTCTTAAGATGTTTTCCTTTACCTTTCTGTGTCGTTGGCATGGATTATCTTTCGATTTTCTTCTTTGGTTAGGTCGACAAATATTTCTTTATTCAAGGAATTTGAGACATTCAGCCTATTTGCAGTTTCTGGGAATGGATGGTAGGTTAACTTGGATGCTTTGCTGTGAATGGAGTTGTTTACAATTTCTAATCAATTTACAAGGTAGGAATCTATTTGGACAATCTCTAGTGATTTTAATTTTTAATTTTGCATCTTAACAAGAAAAAGGTGTTGACCACCTGTTTCAACTATGTGTACAAGTTTTTGCTTGGTCATGGTACAAGTTTGAAGACTTATGGCTCAACAGGGCAATTTTGCCCCCAACACTTCTTTCTATGTACACAGAATGTCCGCTCCCCTGCGTGGGATAATTTTGTAATATGTTAGCATGGGTCAATTTTTATTTAGTTGCCTATGACTTTATCATTAGAGAAGTCCTTTCATCGAGTGTTTTTTTTCCTTAGGTAATTAATCTTGCTTTCCGGCGATTTTAATTACCATTGAGTTTTTCACTCAATAATCCTCCAAAGTGGTGAAAGACGTTCTAATGATCGA
Source organism: Picea sitchensis (assembly GCA_010110895.2). NCBI lineage: Eukaryota > Viridiplantae > Streptophyta > Pinopsida > Pinales > Pinaceae > Picea > Picea sitchensis. Next base: position 28,703 of record SNQJ01S0052097.1, on the reverse strand, counting down.
GCCCATTGGGTGACTAAGGTTTAGAAGTGTTGTAAATGACCATGCTAGACATCTCCTAGAGTCTTGCAGAATTCCGTTAGGTTTTGATAGGATTTTTTAATAATTAATTTTTTTCGTAAATTGGAAATTTTAATTATTTTTGATGAAAAATGTAAAAATTTGGTCCTTGTGGATTTTGTATAGGGATGTGAGTACTCAAAACAAATGGCTTATGACCCTCTACACCCTTGGATCAAGTTTCATCTCAATTGAACAAGTTTTGCTAGGTCATTGTCCATGAGGAGTCGTAGTCAATCAAAAGTCAGCAAATAATTGGTTAAAGGTAAAAAGCCAAAAATTGTAAAAGTGTCTAAAATCAAGAAAAGAAGTGGGGAAATGTTTTCTATTGTATTTCCTAAGTTGGAAAAGTAAAAATCCACTTAGAAGAACTCCCCATGACAAGTCAAAAGGGGTTTTCCCCCTTCACATCTTAGCCCACAAACCTTAACTCCAGTGTTGCACGAAGTGGGAGCATGGGAAGCGTCATTTTCCAAAAATCCTCGAAAGCGAAGCATCCCAGAAGCGTCTGTTATATATATATATATATATATATTGGATTTATATTCAAAAAACACGTAGAAAGACAAATTAGTTGCAGAATATATGAAAACATGCATATTTGTACATCAATATAGATAGAAATGGCATCCATACTACATAGTTCATCAATGATTAATCATTTGAGCATCAACCATCTAGATTCTAGATTCTAGCAATTACAAACTTACAAACCAACATACAATTTTTTCATGGTCTTCTTGTTGAAGGCCCTGTAATCAATGCACATACGTATAGTTCCATCCTTTTTCTTTACCAAAACCATTGAAGATGCAAAAGGACTAGAACTTGGCCGAATATGACCCATATCCAACAATTCTTTAATAGCCTTTTCAATTTCGTCCTTGTACCTCTTTGGATGCCTATAAGGAATAGTGATAACTGACTCTGCACCTTCCTCCAATTCTATAATATGCTCAAACCCCCTATTTGGTGGTGGTCCAGGTGGAATAGGTTCAAATACCTTGCTGTGACTGTCAATGATTTTTTGTATGTCATGAGAGTAGTGAAGATGCCCCTCGTTATCTACTTGTACTGATATCAAACATTCTGCTGCAAATACAATATCCTCTCTCCTGAAGATGGCTTCCATGCACTCAGTTGTAACCACCCTAGGTGTATTACCTGTCATTCCCCCTTGGAAGCGCGCTTTAGACCGAGCGCTTTAGAAATGGCAGGAAGCGTGCCAAAATCCCCCGAAGCGTGCTTCAACCAGGGCTTCCTGGACACACCCGCTCGGATCGAGCTTCGGGGCTTCAAAGCGCGGGGGGGGGGGAAGCTTCCTGCAACACTGCCTAACTCACAACTAAAACCATAAAAGTGCCTCTTCCTTGACTTGTTCTCTCCCTCTTGGATGGGTGATACTTGTAACTCATCCAAGAGGGGTCTCTCCTCTCTCCCTCATATAAAAGGAAGCTTTCCCTCGTCATTTTGACATGAGTTTTTCACAACAACTCTATTATGCCAAAATCTCTCCCCATTCTCTCTCATTCTCTCCCATTTTCTCTTGTGATTTTTGTTGCCATTTGGTAACCTTTCTTGGAGTAATAAAGTGAAGCTAATATTGTAGATTTTGTTTATTCTTGTTTTCACATTTGTTTTACTTTAAGAATCCTAAGCAAATTATTTTGCTAGGGAGAAATTTGTAGTAGTATTGCTATAGGTTTATGTGATTTTCTTTTATTAGTGTTTGCAAAGTATTTTTTAGGCCTTTTAAAAGATCTCACCTTCTTGCCTCATTGTGTAGCAAGGGTTTACAGATTTGCAGGTTGCCAAAGCTTGGAGGAAGAACTCCAAAGGCTTCATTCTACCCCATATAATTTTCTGTTTTAATTTCATCCTTTTATTTATTTATTTTCTGCTCATATTATCATTCAAATCTTGCTAAAAAATTCAATCTTTAAGTTCATATTTTTTTTGTAAATATTTCTGTACATATGCTAACTCAAAACTAACATTTTGTGGTGATTTTTAGCATTTTCCAAGAAGCTTTCTTTGCTGTTTTATGCAGGTTTTCATTATAAAAAGAGGAGGTGCTGCCCAAAATAGGCTACTAAAAGCTCAAAACAACATCTACAAGCTTTGGTGCAAAGCCCCCCTCTCTCTCTCACTTTTTAAAACTATTGTAAGCAGCCCAAGAGAGTCTCTTGGGCTTGCACTTCCTTTTCCTTTCCAAGTTTAAAATCTATAAATTAATTTTAATTGTTTGCCCACACCTTGCATTGTGCTTGGCTCTGTCATCCTTGCAAAATCGTGCCGGCTAGGATAATTTTTATTTTTTTATTTTTGCTTTAATTAATTTTGTCCACCTTTGCCACAAAATCGGAAGGCTTTGTCCTCCACCTTGTGCCAAAGTAGTGTGGTTAACTTGTTTAAGTTATTTATTTTAATCAATTTTTGTTTGCCCACACCTTGAATGTGAGTGGCTATGCCATCTTGCAAAATCGTGTTGGCTAGTGCTTAAAATTTCATTTTGGCAAAGTAAATAAAATTTACCCCGCCTTTGCCCCGTATTCCCTCCCCTTGCCACTTTGTGGATCTTGGGTAATAAGAAAGGGCAAATGATTGAGTGGATAGTTTAATTAGGCACCGATCCTCCACTATTGTTTGGCCATTAAAATAAGGTGACTTGTGGAGGATAGAAGAGGTTGAAGCCGGGGACGGTTTCACGGCACTAAGCGTCCTCCTTGTTGAGCGCCCAAGCACTTTGGACTTGACCTGTGGAGCTAGGGGAGAACCTCGTTGTCCTTCTTATTGAGCACCCAACATTTCCTCTTGGTTAAGGGATAAGGACTTGGGGTAGTCACCTAGCTTAGGCTTGCAACTCCTCACATCTAAATCACTAAGCTAAAAAGAAACTTAAAATTGACTAAAACAATATAAACACTTGGAATTTTTTTTCAACAATTTTTTTTACATTCTATTTATTTTCTGCAAGTTATTCAAATTAATTTTCAAGCATTCCTTAATTCTTTGGGAAGTAATTGTTTATATGTAAAGTTATATTGTGAATCACTGTGTGGACAAATTTATTTTTTATTTCAAGTTGTAAAGATACCTTTTTGTGAATATTTGTTGAATAAGTGGAATTGGGTAATCTTTAGGCACTAGTCTAATTGTTGTTTGGTAAAATAAAACTTTGTCTGTCATTGAAAGAATTGCATCTTGCATGATTGATTGTCATCGGGTTGGGTCTCCCTAATCAACAAATTAATTAACTCCTAGAACATTTAGCAAAACCTTCACGTAGTTTAATAGGGTCTACCCCCCTTGGCTTCCCTAGGAGTGAGCCTAGACGGAAGGAATCCAGATTGAGGTGATATTGGGTCTGGATTCAGTTTTGTGCCTCCAAGGACACACCAAGTGGGTTGGAGACTTCTCCACGTTTGTAGGTGTGTATTAGGACGACAACATAAGGAATTGACTGGCATCTGAGATTTGGGTTGTTGCATTTAGAGGCAGGTGACCACCAAGACTGCAAAAGAAATTGAAGTGCATTATGAGGATGAATATCGAAATCACACTTTGTGAAATCAACCTTGTTATTGCACAAGTTGTAGGTTGGGCAAAGCCCGACCCAACCACAAAAGCAAGTGCTACAAATAGGAAATCCTACACCCAATGTCACCTCAATGTAGGTCCCGCACTTCAAAAGTGACTAGGTCACTCTAGGGAGGCGATGCTGGTGACTGTTATCCCTGATTTTTAGGGATAACTAGGAGATCATGTCTCGAGGCCCACAGGTCCTAGACATGGAGTACCGAGAGCAGGATTGACCTGAGCATGGCCCCGGAGGGCCCATCTTTCTTCTCCTTCATCAGACTTGTCTTGTCAGCAGCAACAACATCCATCACCTTCGGCTTGGACTTGTATCGGAGAAGACTTTTGCTCCATGAGGTAATTGGTCCAGGTATCATGGTATGTTGTCATTTTTTATCATTATAACCTTTAGATATATGCATCAAATTCCTTTTATTTCTGACAACTGCTTGGATCTTACATTGACTCGCTTGACCATGGTTGGGGGGATTAACAGAGTGTCCTAGCAAGCCTGTACCCATAGATTTTGGTTTGCCACCAGGGGGATTTATGAAGAGCCATCGTTCGCTCCCATCATGTCATCACTTTTACATCTTATCTCCCACTCATCTGTCCCATTCCCCTAGTTCGGGCATTAGGATGATCTGTTTGTGGGGTTGCACCTTATCTCGTGGGAAGAAGGGGCTAAAGGCCCAGAAGGTAAAAGTAGCTGGTAAAGGATAAAAGCCATAAAAAATGAAACCTAGAGATGCCTCGCCCAGGGATCCCTGAGAAGGCAATAAAAAAGCCTCTCAGCAAGAAATAAGAGGGACCCGAAGAAAAATAACAAAATAAGACCTAGCCAAGAGGATAGGGGGTCTCATCACGAGCCAGCCTATTATGTTCATGGGTACCTAGCAGTATGACATTGCCACTATCTGGTTACCACGCCAAGGCAGTGACCTTTGGTTGCAT
>SNQJ01S0052096.1:148304-159613 GCA_010110895.2 Picea sitchensis | reverse complement strand
TTAATGTATTCTTGCGATTCTCCTGATCTAACAAGTTCTGCTATTGTTAAATACATAATCGCTTCTACTATTACTTTTGCGGAAGCAATTTAAACCACGATCACAATCACAATACACAAAGTGAAATATCAATGACACACAACACAGAAGTTTTACCGGGAAAGCGTAAAGCTAAAAACCCCACTATCATATATTATGTATATCATGAATCATGAAACAATCCCATACAAAACTCTAATCCAAGATCTCTCAGTACAATACAATCGTCTCACACTGTCATACACAAATTAGCAAGTACATGCACCAATTTCCGTGTCCAGACAACCTGCCTCCTCTGCACAAACTCTGCAATCCGAATTCTCACAATGAATCGAATGAATGCGATTGCCTCGTTTGCACATGCTCATAAGCATATCCACTGCATGTGTGAACAAATCACAACTGATAGCCAAACTGTCCCTTTCACCTGTTATCTCAACTGGAGTCCATTGGAATGACATGCATGTAGTTAACCGTGGCAAGTCTTCAGTTGCATGCGAGTTAACTGATTGTGAATTAATGAATAATTAATTCACTGAACTCACACTAATAAAACTAAGATTAACTCACTTAACTACAATTATAATTCTGTTACAATTCCAAATCAATTAGTTATGAATGAGATAATAGATTAATATTTATTGTCTAATTTAATTAAGGGAAAACTAAATTAGACACATGTTTCTTGTTGACTTTTCAACAGTTCGGAAGGAAGGGGAAATCCTTTACGACCATCAGATCTGGAGAGGGTGTAGTAGGGTTATCCTGGAAGCCTTTCCAAGTTCAAAAATCAGGAGAAGTGGGGTGTGCTGAGGCACAAACTTCCAAAATCTGAAGCTCCGAGGTCCTAGAAGATATCTACACCATAGATTCGAGGGGAGATATTGACCATTAGATATTGAGAAGATGCACTCGGGTTAGTCATGAGAACTCTTTGGAATTTGTAAAATTGAAATATTGGAAGTGAAGAGAGGTGAACACCTCAGAAGCAAGAAATCACAAAGTGGATCTCGACCGTTGGTTGTGGAAGAGATTAGGACCATCGATTATTTAGGGAGAGTTCAAAACTTTGACTATCGGGAGAACTGGGATGTGCTGATGTACAAACCTTCGAAACACAAATTTCCAAAGTGAAAAGTAGACGTGGTGGGGCCAGATGATGTCGCCAAGGGTGACTTGGACCTCCCTAGGCATACCACGAGCCATCACCTTAGTTGGTGACAATTTTTCTATGTGGACTTGGAGGATAGAGAAGCCGAAAGATCGAAAGTCGCGAGATTGGAAGGAAGAAAGTGTGAAAGTTTCTGGAACCTAAAGTTCCAAAGCTTCGATGGCAAGAGTTCCATAGTGAGTGTCAGTCATTTGATGTTGAGTAGACATAGATGGTTGATCCACCCTATGTCGTGAGTTCGCTAGTTAGGAACTAGGGAAGTTATTGTGTGGTTCTTTGAAACCTCCCGAAGCGTGAAGTCCCAAAGCGCTCAGAAGTTGGGGCCCAGTTCATGGCACAATGTCATAATCAAAGGGGCCTAGCGAGAGGAGCTAGCGCCTAGAGGATTCGTAATTCGAGAAATTGGAATTGGGAGTATCAGGTTTGGCCCACAACAGAATACCCGAAATGTGAAGTCACAAAGCACCTTTTTGGATAGGTGAGTGGTCACGACTCACTATCACATGGATTGGGGACTAAGAAAGAGGGGCTAGTGCTTGAAAGATTGTTGCAGAACATAGAAAAGATTAGAAATAAATGGAATTTGAAAATTTTCTTGATTCATATTGGTTTATGAATATTGTGGAAATTGTTAAGGATGGATGGCCTGACAAATTCTGGTTGACTGCACGTTGTGTTTGCAGAGTGTAACGAAAGTCATAACCGAAGTGAATTTCCATAGTGTGCAGAGAATGGAGGGGGCACAAAATGATTCTAGTTCAGAGAATGAAGTAAGAGGAATGGATGTCCATGTGGAAGTTGAAGGATCAAACTCCAATGGGGATGGAGAAGAGATAGATAGGGAAGGGCATATGATGAAAATCATTGAAAATGCCCAAACTCACCGAGTAGATAACAAAAAGATCATGAAATACATGGATCAACAAGGATAATTCAACTTAAAGTTGATGAAGAGTTTGGAGAGAATAGAAAATAAGTTGGATAAGGAGATTGACTCAAGCAAAACTAGGAGTTGCAGGACCCTTGAGAGGAAAAGAAGATAAAGAAGTGTTAGTAGGCATCATCGCCACTCCCCAAAGAAGTCCAATAAGGAGGCACACAATAGTTCAAGCCCCTCTCCTACCATAAATCACAAAATATCTGGAGTGGGTGAGCTAAAGGGAGAAATGAACAAGATTAAGCCTCTTACGTTTGATGGAGAACATAAGAAGGAGGAAGATTCTGAGACATGGTTGCTTGGCATGAGGAAATATTTACAACTGCAGACTTATTCCTCTTATGCAGAAGGAAGAATTGCAATGTATCTACTGAAGGGAAATGCATCCATGTGGTGGGATCAACTTGTGTAGGTGCACCACATTAAAGAGAAGGATGTCAGTTGGAAAGAATTCAAGAAGTATTTTGAAAATAAATACTTGAATAAAAGATACTACGACAGAAAGATGAAAGAGTTCTTTGAACTCAAGATGGGCAACATGTTCATTGATGAATACGAAAAAAATGTTTTGGAGTTGTTGAAGTATGTCCCATTCATCAAGGATGAGACTATCAAAATTCAAAGGTATCTGAGTGGACTACCACGTTCCATTGGGGACAAGATTCAATATGATGACCCTAAGACTATGGAAGAAACTATAAGAAGAGCGAAATTCTTATGTGAACAACAAAGAGAAAAGCCTACTTTTTGAAAGGCTTGGGATGACCATAAGAAGTTTAAGAAAGAGTAGAGGTAGAAGGGAAACTAACCTCCCTTTTTCAGAAACAATCCTCAAGGATAGCCATCATTTAGAGAGCCGAGAATGGCTAACATAGGGGGACAAAGGCCAAGTCAGATGCCCATTCAGTGTTGGGGCTGTTAGAGAAGCCACAAGTACAAGGACTGTCCCCATAAAAATGGAAATGTGAGAGTTGTCCATAATGTTCAGCAGGAAAAAATAGTGGAGGACATGGGAAGTAGAATACCCAGGATCTATGTATCCCTGGACAACAAGAAAGCTGAATTTCAATCACACATGATTGAACTGGAAGGTATGATCAACAACCATGCCTTTACTATTTTAATTGATTCAGGGGCTAGCCATAGTTATATAGATTCTAGAGTGGCGGAAAGTTTTCAATTGTTGAGGATCAAACATGGAAAATCTTGGTTAGTGTAGCTGGCTACAGGAACCAAGAGAAAGGTTATGGAATTGGTTAAGTCCTATCCAGTGGACATGAATGGACTGAACACAAGGGCTGAATTGAACCTTCTTCCTTTAGGTTCCTATGAATTTTTAATTGGGATGGATTGGTTGGAACAACACCATCCCATCCTAGACTGTCGTAAAAGGGAATTCACTTTCCTGGATGACGAGGGGAATCAAAGAACAGTCCAAGGAATTCCTAGAGTTGTTGCTATCAGAGAAATCTCAGCAATGCAAATGAAGAAGTGATACATGAATGGTTGTCAATTATTTGCAGCCCATGTGGAGGAAGCATCTAAGGATGAGGTCTCAAAGATCGAAGACCATGCAGTACTAAAAGAGTTTGAATATGTATTCTAGGAGGTACTTGGACTACCCCCGAAGAGAGATATTGATTTTTCTATAAATTTGATGCCTGGAGCAGCTCAAGTGCCAAAAGCTCCTTATTGAATGAGTACACCAGAGCTGAAAGAATTGCAATTGCAGCTTGAAGAGATTCTGAAGAAGGGGTATACATGCCCAACTGTGTCACCTTGGGGTGCCCCAGTCCTTTTCATGAAGAAAAAGGATGGGACACTGAGATTGTGTATTGATTTCAGACAATTGAACAAGGTGACTGTAAAGAACAAGTATCCTTTGCTGAGGATCGATGATCTCTTTGACCAGTTGAAGGATGCTAAGATATTTTTGAAAATAGATCTTAGATCAGGGTATCACCAAGTAAGAATAAAGGATGAAGAAATCATCAAGACCGCCTTTAGAACAAGGTATGGTCATTATGAATTCACAGTGGTTCCATTTGGGTTGTCAAATGCATCTACTGTTTTTATGTTCCTAATGAATGGCGTGTTCAGGGAATATCTAGACAAGTTTGTCATAATATTTTTATATGACATATTGGTGTATTCCAAGTCAGAGGAGGAGAATGAACATCATCTGAGGATGGTGTTGCAAGTGCTAAGAGAGAAAAAAATGTATTCCAAGTTGAGAAAGTGCTCATTTTATCAAAAGAAGATCCATTACTTGGGGCATATCATCTCAAAGGATGGGATAGCCGTGGATCTTGAGAAGATAGATGCCATCAGGGAATGCTCAGCACTGAAGAATGTGACAAAATTCAGATCCTTTATGGGTCTATATGGATATTATAGAAGGTTCATTTCAGGGTTCTCAAGGATAGATCACCCTATCACTTCCTTGCAAAGGAAGGAGAAGAAGTTTCAGTGGACAAAAGAATGTGAGAAAATATTTCAGCGATTAAAGCAACTTTTAACCAGTGCTCCAATCCCGAGGATTGCAGATCCGAATGAGGATTTCGTAGTGTGTACATATGCATGCAAAGAAGGACTGGGAGGAGTCCTTAGTCAAAATGGATTTGTGATATTTTGAGTCCAGGAGGCTGAAATAGGACAAAAATAACTATTCCACTCATGATTTGGAGTTGGAAGCTATTGTTCATGCTATGAAGAAATGGAGGAATTAACTCATGGGAAGGAGGTTTGAACTGAGGACATACCATAATGGTCTGAATTATTTGTTTGATCAACCGACATTAAATGCTAGGTAGAGTAGATGGTTGGAATTATTTTGTGAGTATGATTTTAATATTAAGCATATCAAAGGAAAGGAGAACAAAGTGGGCGATGCACTAAAAAAGAGAGTGCATGAACTACATGATACACCCATTAACATGTATCAAACTGGTATTAAAGGCATAATTTTGAAGGCTGCAAATGCAGATGTGGAAAGGTGAGATGCCACAAAAAGTGGAAAATTATAAATTGGAAGCCGATGGAACACTTCTTTACAAGAACATAATTTATGTACCTAATGTCCATGACTTAAAACTTAGGATTTTGAATGAAATGCATAATGTTCCTTATGCAGGGAACCCTGGATATCAAAAAACTATGGCAGCAATCAAGATCCATTACTTTTGGCCAGGTGTGAAGAAATAAATTGTAGAATACATGGCCAGATGTATGGAATGCCAGAAAATTAAAGATGAGCATAGGCACCTAACATGGTTGCTACATCCTTTACCCATTCCTGAGTGTAAGTGGGAGGTAGTGAAAATGGATGTCATCACAGGATTGCCCAGAACATGCAAGCATCATGATTCAATCATGCTGGTGGTGGACAAGCTTACGAAAGCTGCCCATTTTATTCCACTAAAGACTACTCACAAGGAAGCTAACGTTGCTGATATTTTTATGAGGGACATAACACGATTGCACGGTATTCCCAAGACAATTGTGTATGACAGGGACTCGAAATTCACCCCAAAATTCTGGAAAGGATTATTCAAGTATTATCTTTTTGTCATAGTATCTTTTAGTCAAGTATTTCTTTTCAAAATATTTCTTGAATTATTTCCAAGTGACATACTTCTCTTTAATGTGTTGCACCTGCACAAGTTGATCCCACCACACGGATGCCTTTCCCTTTAGTTGATAGATTGCAATTCTTCCTTCTGCATAAGAGGAATAATTCTGCAGTTGGAAATATTTCCTCATGCCAAGCAACCATGTCTCTACATCTTCCTCCTAATTCTGTTCTCCATCAAATGTAGAAGGCTTAATCTTGTTCATTTCTCCCTTCAACTCATCCACTCTAGATCTCTTGTGCTTTCTGGTAGGAGAGGGGATTGAACTACTATGTGCCTCCTTATTAGACTGCTTCGGGGAGTGGCGACGATGCCTGCTAACACTTCTTGATATTGTTTTCCTCTCAAGGGTCCTGCGACTCCCTGTTTTTCTTGAGTCAGTCTCCTTATCCAACTTATTTTTTATTCTCTCCAAAATATTCATCAAATTTAAGTTGAATTATCCTTGTTTTTCCCTGGATTTCATGATATTTATGTTGTCTGCTCGGTGAGTTTGGGCATCTCTCTGCAATATTTCAATGATTTTCATCATACGCCCTTCCCTATCTATCTCTTCTCCATGCCCATTGGAGTTCGATCCTTCAACTCCCACATGGAAATCCATTCCTCTTACTTCATTCTCTGAACTAGAAGCATTCCATGCTCCCTCCATTCTCTGCACTCTATGGAAATTCACTTTAGTTATGACTTTCATTACACTCTGCAAACATAACGTGTAGTCAACCAGAATTTTCCAGGCCATCCATCCTTAACAATTTCCACAATCTTCATAAACAAATATGAATCAAGAAAATTTTCAAATTCCTTTTATTTCTAAGCACCACTCTGTTCTGCAAAAATATTTCGGGCACTATCCCCTCTTTCTTAGTCCCCAATCCATGTGATCATGGGTCGTGATCACTCGCCTATCCAAAAAGGTGCTTCACGACTTCGCGTTTCAGGTATTCTGATGTGGGCCAAACACGATACTCTTGATTATCAATTTCTCGAATTGTGAATCCTCTAGGCGCTAGATCCTCCCACTAGGCCCATTTGATTGTGACGTTGTGCTATGACCTGGGCACAAAATTCTGAGCGCTTCAGGACTTCATGCTTCGGGAGGTTTCAAAGCACCATACAACAACTTCCCAAGTTTTGAACTAACAAACTCGCGACGTAGGGAAAATTAACCATCCATGTCTGCTCAACATCCAAAGATTGACACTCCCCGTGGAACTTCTATCATCGAAGCTTTGGAACTTTGGAGATTCAAAACTTCAGGTTCTGGAAGCTTTCATGCTTGCTTCCTTCCAATCTCACGACTTCCGAATTTACAGCTTCTCTATCCTCCGGGCCCACATATCCCTGTACTGCAAATCTGCATTTGCAGCCTCTGAAATTCTGCCTTTAATATCAGTTTGATACATGCTAATGGATGTAGCATGTAGTTAATGCACTCTCCTATTGAGTGAATCAACCACTTTGTTCTCCTTTCCTTTGATATGCTTGATATCAAAATTGTACTCACAAAAGAATTCCAACCATCTACTCTTCCTAGAATTTAAGGTTGGCTGATCAAACAAATACTTCAAACCGTTATGTTTTTTCCTCAGTTCAAACATCCTTCCCATGATTTAATGCCTCCATTTCTTCAGAGCGTGAACGATAGATTCCAACTCCAAATCATGAGTGGCATAGTTATTTTCATGCTCTTTCAACTTCCTGGACTCATAACATATCACAAATCCATTTTGGCTGAGGAATCCTCCCAATCCTTCTTTGCATGCATCTGTACACACTACAAAATCCTCATTCAGATATGCAATCCTCAAGATTGGATCACTGGTTAACAACTGCTTCAATCGCTAAAATATTTTCTCACATTCTTCTATCCACTAAAACTTCTTCTCCTTCCTTTACAAGGAAGTGATAGGGTGATCTATCCTTGAGAACCCCACAATGAACCTTCTGTAATAGCCATCTAGACCCATAAAGGATCTGACTTTCGTCACATTCTTCAGTTCTGACCATTCCCTGATGGCCTCTATCTTCTTAGGATCCAAGGCTATCCCATCCTTTGAGATGATATGCCCCAAGTAATGGATCTACTTTTGATAAAACAAACACTTTCTCAACTTGGCATACAATTGGTTCTCTCTTAGCACTTCCAACACCATCCTCAGATGATGTTCATGCTCCTCCTCCTTCTTGGAATACACCAAGATTCCATCTAAAATGACTATGACAAACTTGTCTAGATATTCCCTGAATACACCATTCATTAGGCACATAAAAACAACAGGTGCATTTGACAACCTAAATGGCACCACTGTGAATTCATAATGACCATACCTTGTTCTGAAGGCGGTCTTGCTGATGTATTCATCCTTTATTATTACCTGGTGATACCATGATATAATATCTATTTTCAAAAATATCTTAGCATCCTTCAACTGGTCAAAGAGATCATCGATCCTCGACAAAGGATACTTGTTCTTTACAGTCACTTTATTGAATTGTCTGAAATCGATACACAATATCAGTGTCCCATCCTTCTTCTTCATGAACAGGACTGGCGCACCCCAAGGCGAAACACTTGGGTGTATATGCCCCTTCTTTAGAAGCTCTTTAAGCTGCAATTGCAGTTCTTTCAACTCTGGTGTACTCATTCTATAAGGAGTTTTTGACACTAGAGTTGCTCCAGGCATAAAATTTACAGAAAAATCAATATATCTCTTCAGGGGTAGTCCAGGTACCTCCTGGAATACATATTCAAACTCTTTTAGTACCGCATGGTATTCAATCTTTGAGACATCATCCTTAGATGCTTCTTCCACATGAGCTGCAAATAATTGACAACCTTTCCTGTAGCACTTCTTCAGCTGCATTGTTGAGATTTCTCTGATAGCAACAACTCTGGAAATTCCTTGGACTATTCTCCGATTCTCATCCTCATCTAGGAAAGTGAATTCCTTGTTACGACAGTCTAGGATGGCATGGTGCTGGTCCAACCAATCCATCCCAATTAAATAGTCATAGGAACCTAAAGGCAGAATGTTCAATTCAACCCTTCTGTCCAGTCCATTCATGTCTACTGGAAAGGACTTAACCATTTCTGTAACCTTTCTTTTGGTTCCTGTAGCCAGCTACACTAACCAATATTTTCCATGTTTTCTCCTCGACAATTGCAAACTTTCCACCACTCTAGGATATATATAACTATGGCTAGCCCTTGAATCAATTAAAATAGTAAAGGCATGGTTGTTGATCATACCTTCCACTTCAATCACATGTGATTGAAATTCAACTTGCTTGTTGTCCAGGGATTCATAGATCTTGGGTAGTCTACTTCCCATGTCCTCCACTGTTTCTTCCTACTGAAGATTATGGATAACTCTACTTTGCCATTTTTATGGGGACAGTGACTGTACTTTTGGTTTCCCTGATAACCCCAACACTGAATGGGCATCTGCCTTGGACTTTGTCCTCCTATGTCAGCTGTTCTTGGCTCCCTAAACGATGTCTGTCCTTGAGGACTGTTTCTAAAAAAGGGAGGTTTGTTTCCCTTCTGCCTCTACTCTTTCTTAAACTTGTTCTGGTCATCCCAAGCCTTTTGAAAAGTAGGATTTTCTCTTTGCTGTTCACATAAGAATTTCTCTCTTCTTATAGTTTCTTCCATAGTCTTAGGGTCATCATAATGAATCTTGTCCCCAATGGAAGGTGGTAGTCCACTCATATACCTTTGAATTTTGACAGTCTCATCCTTGAGTAATGAGACATACTTCAACAACTCCAAAAAATTTCGTTTGTATTCATCAATGGACATGCTGCCCAGCTTGAGTTCAAATAACTCTTTCATCTTTCTATTGTAGTACCTTTTAGTCAAGTCATTCTTTTCAAAATAATTCTTGAATTATTTCCAAGTGACATCCTTTGTAGTGTACCTTTTCTCTTACCCAGATATTATAACGCACTATGTAACAAACTGTACATGGACTTTTACAGAAAACATACAGAATTGTATGTTTCACATGCGTAACAGCAAAGAGACACATTTTAATTCTCAGAATAAACATATAGTTATTGTTATAATTAGACAATCCATAGGTTTCAACAGTATTTCATTTACACAGCGGAAAACATGATAATTTATGTATCACATTCATGCAAAATGTGATAAGAACATAGTTAGATACTTATCTTGTAACATTGATGAAATCCACCAACCAAGTGAAGGCCTTCCACGAACCTCCCAACCTTAGACCACACTACTCATCATCTCAACAGTGGGTCACCCCCAAGCTGGGACTGAGCTCCACCCCAAGGCAAGGAATCCTAGGCTAGGCTGAGGTTACAGGGAAAACAACGCAGAAATATCTGGAAGGATTCTTCCCAAAGATGCCATCTTATGCCCACTACTACCAGACTCTCATTCCCCACATGCCTGTTCCGCCCGGGAGTATACACCTTCACACACATAGTCCATCGGTGATAACCTCCCTCTCTGGGTCTCGGAAACAGGCCAGATCAGGAAGTCTCAGAGCCTGTAGCTGGTGCTGGGCACTCTTTGGAAGAAACCACTTCCCAGCAAGCTCTTTCACTTGGAAAGAGTTGCTCATAGGCCTGACAACCTGCCTCTTCCAACCACAGACGCCTCGCTCACCAGAAGAGAGTTCATACACAAGCTCAACACGAGCTTACTCTGGCCAGTATTCCATGCGCAGTCCAACACTGCGTGGCTGCAACAACAAATTGGAAAAAAAACAGACACACGCTTCCCCAAACAGGTTCAGCAATCACGGTATAGTCTCACCATTTTTGTTTTGGGATTGTACGAGGGTATTCTTGCAGAGGTCGGACGGGTTCACACTCATATGGTCGGGTAGAATGGAGAAGAATCCCCCTCCACGTTTCATCTCGACTATTATATTTTCATGCACCAGGGTTGACACTTGTCACCCCTGGAACTGCACGCGTTCCACCAGCACGCGTTCCTCCCACCATTTGGGAATTCACGTGTCCTTCCAAAAGGACTTAGGATAAAGACATAAAATGCACAAATCTTTTGGAATAATAATAAAATATTATTCTCAGGCTTAAGCCCCCTAGGGTTATCCCCTAGGCTCAATACTTAGCCCCTCTCCCACCTTCCAGCCCCTAATTCCTTGCCCATTCTGTGGACGCTCAATCCCCCTTCACTCATTCATCGTGGTCGGTCTGTACCTAACGGTGTTTATATTTTTATTAATCATTCTACATACATACATGTACATCAACAGGCTCCTGACCTTCAACAATTAGGCTCCATGGCCTAACAAACACATAAGCTTGCCAGCTTATACAAAACATGGCTCACCAACCTATAGACATGTTTAAAATTCATTTCATATATCATGATTTGCAACGGGGCTCAGCCTTGGCGACACTACAATCCCCCTCCCCTTATTTTTGCACTGTCCTCAGTGCAACTTACACTATCTCTGCAAGTCTTTCAAAATTTTCAAAAATATGCGGGTACTCTGCCCATATTACTTCTTCATGCTCCCATGTC
>SNQJ01S0052096.1:119564-135502 GCA_010110895.2 Picea sitchensis | reverse complement strand
AAAAAAAAAGGCAGCCAAGAGTGTTTGGCTAGAAAGTGCTTAGATCAGAAATATTCATGCACAGTAATTACAGTGACAAGAACATGAAGGTTCAGGAATCCAGGAGAATGGAAGACTTCTGGGATAAACAAGGAAACATGATACATGAAGAAAGAAGTTCCTGCAATTACTGTAGCAACAAGTATTTTATGGCTTGTTGGGACAACCATAAGGTGATAATGCTTGCATGTTTGCAAGTGTTGTTGATAATGTTGCTAAGGTGATAATGCTTGCATGTTTGCAAGTGTTGTTGATAATGTTGCTGCACACGGATGGAAGAAACATAAGGATGGAATATTGAATTATAAGGCTGATAAGGAAGCATGAGAACTTCTAAAGTCATAAGATAATAAGGTAGCATTAAACTTGTCTAATGGCAGCCGTGCAGGTAAGTATTTCTCTTTTGAAATTATATTGCAGAATTGCTGAAAGGAAATTCAGGTAATGCTTTTTTCCAAAATTGAATTTTAAACTACGCTGCATGGTATTGTTTAAGTGCATTGACAGGATTAAGTTACCACTAATTGTGGTAAAGGCTAGAGGCTTGTTATATTTAACAAATCTTTTTAGCTTTTGAATGCATACACTGACATAGTAGCATGTCATGCTAATTTGGTTATGAGGCAATAACCAGAGAAAATAAAAGATAATAACTGGTTATATGAATGATGATAAGAAATCTAGTCATGTATGAGACTAGGACATGGTTGGATATGGCAGGTTATGGTTATAGAAAGGTTATGTGCCACAAAAATACCCAATGATCTTCCTACTTTAAATAAAAATTCGACTGCAACCTTTTTGCTAACACTAATAAACACTACATAATTGTATTCTTGGTGTAGTGTTCAGGTCAAAAAGGAAGGCATCCAAGTAATTGTGAAGACAATGGGAAGTGTATGGAGATGTGTCAAGACATTGGCCAGATTGAGAGTTGGATGGTGAGATGCATGACTTAGATAAAGCTCATTCTGAAAATCAATACAAGGGTGCATCGAATAAATAGGCATTGAGAGTTGCACTCATGCCTGGTAAGTGGTAGAGTTGCACTCATACATGATGGAATTGTATACTTAAATCCATTTTTCTGAATGCATTTTGTGAGTGCATGTATATATGTTTTTACATGGAAATAATTATACTAATGGTTGAAATGTTGCTAACTCATGAAGTTGAGAATATTTCAGGAACTGATAAACATTGCAATAGGAAAGTTGCAAGTAAGGTGGTCACATGAATAGTGACTATAGAAAATTCCTCGTTGAGAAAACTGAAGAAGTGAACTTACTGTTGTTAATTATGAACATGCATATGCGTAGGATGATGAATCATTCTATTTGCTTAAATTTTTTGGTAATTGTAATTGAATTGCTAGGTGCAGGCAATTCTAAGAATCATTGCATAAGGTGACGTGCATGATGAATTATGATATACAAAAAATACTGACAATTTGTTGGTTGTATGCAATATAAATAGAATTTCATATTTGGGAAAAGTCGAATTCCTTATGAAATTAATTTGATTTATAAAATGGAATTTTTATGATGCTCTCTCATGATAACTGCATGTGTATGATGCAGGTGAGATGATAATGATTAAAGTGGGAACTCCTTGAGCCATGGTGCTCTGAGACTTCCTGTCCGGCCTGTACTGGAGCCCTGGAAGGGAAGTTGAGCAACTGATGAACTATTGGACAGTGAAGGTGCATACTACCTTGGTTTGTACAGGCATGTGGGGAAGAGAGACCATTGGTTGGAGTGTTGTTGAGGTTTGGTACCTTGGCCTAGACTATGATGATATTGATTTTGGGACGTGGTTATCTTGGGAAGCCATTGTCCTGATGGAGTCATATTCCATGCTTGGGAATGGTATGCTGCTGAGGGTTTATCAGCAGTGAGATATAAGGCTGGGTGGAATGTCATGGATCTACAACCAGTCGCTGCTTCAATGAAGTATAATTGAAGCATGTAATAAAGAACAATTAGCTAAATTATTTCCTGAATCAGCTCTATGGAATAGAGCAATTGACTTCCGGTTGCAGTATGAGTATGAGAATTGGTGCTGCAAAGTAGAGCACCATATGGATAACAATCTTTCAACAACTAAAGATTGGAAATTTTAGAGAATTGGAATGGTACATGGTATATAATGCACTGAGGAAAGTGCATAAATAAGGGGAGGGGATTGTAATATTTCTAAGGCCAAACCCAATTGTAAATGTAAATACAAATGTACTTAATATTGTGAGCTGTTTGATATCATTTTTGTATGCACATTTCATGGCATAGTGCGCACATGTACTGCACAGTAAAATGAGGAAGTGTGCACATTCCAGGATACCGTGCGCGATGTTGAGGCCAATGAGCCTTTGAGTATATGATATGTTTTATAGGCTGGTGAGTCAGTTACTATAAGCTAGGATGATTATGTTTTGATTAGGCCGAAGAACCTAGATGCTAAAGGCCAGTGCGCCTGTTTTTGTACATGTCTCATATTTAATATAAAATACATCGTTGCACGCAAACCGACCATGATAAAAGAGATGGGGGACTAAACTCCACTAGTCAGGGAAAGGGTGGGGCCTAAAAGTTAAGGAAAAGGGCCAAGTTAGGGAGCTTGAGCCAAAAAGGAATATTTTATTAATATTTCTTAATTCACAAAGTATGGATAATTATTTTATCCTAAGTTCTAAGGTTGCGGACAAGTGGGCCAAAGTAGCTCCCAACATGACAAGTGTCAAGTTGGGGACATGCATACATATTGTTGGACTTACCTCATTTGGGGGGGGGAGACCCCATCATTTCTTACCATCATCTTTTTCGGGATTCCTTCCATCATTAAGCCAGGATGCCATGACCATTTTCACTCACACAGTCAATTATCCTCCATACTTTCTGTCACTATACCGAGCTTGTATCCATGGGAACAAAGGTTGGTGTAGCTGGTTAGCTGGGAAGCTAGACCGAAGAAGTGGGTTGTCAGGCCCGTGGGATATTGAAGAGGTGGGTTGTCAGGCCCGTGGGATATTGAAGAGGTGGGTTGTCAGGTCCGTGAGCAATTTCTCTTTGGGCAAGAGAATTGTTGGGAATTAATTTCCTGAAGGTGCTAAACTAAAACTACAGGGCTTTGAGACTTCCTGTCCGACCTGCTACTAAAGCCCTAAAAGGGAAGTGGGGAAGACGAGGTATTGTTGAGAAAATAAGGGGCACACTTCCTTGGGTGGGGCATGCATGTGGGGAATGAGAGACTATAGGATGTTAGTTTGAGTAGGCCCATGTGATGGAGTCTTTCCTGTTTTCCATGAGCCATTAGCCTAGTCAGGAGCCCTTTACCTGGGTGGAGTTTAGTTCCATCTTAAGGGTGACTCACTGTTGAGAGTGATGAACATTGTGGTCTAAGGCTGGGAGGTTCGTGGAAGGCTTGCACACAGTTGGTGATTATCTTACAAAGATAAGTGTCAACTATGTGATAAATTTACATGCTGCATTATTATTCTTAGGTGATATTTTATGGATTTACCCTGTGCATGATTTATAACTGTGGTTATATTTATGGGTATTTCCCGTATATGATGCATGTCTATGTTTACTGTTATTTCAGTATGAATCCGTGCATTTGCATAATGTAATTGTATGTTCACGTTATATATATAAAGCATCCGCAAGAGTTTTGTGCGTGGATATGTTTTAATTGCATGCAGATAGAAAAATTGTATGTGACATAGCTTAGTTGGATAATGGGTATGTTACAATATGTTCTGCAGAGAGAACGAAAGAGTTCTCTCGCATAGCATGGCCCGACATGGATGGTCAGGAACATTACAAATTGGTATCAGAGCATGAAAGAATGTTCTGGAGTGGCATTTCCCCACCTATGGGTGGCTGGGGATGTTACAAATTGGTATCAAAGCATGAAAGAATGTTCTGGAGTGGCATTTCCCGACCTGTGGTTGGTTGGGGATGTTATAGGGCCACCATAGAAAAACTGTCACCGACTAAGGTGATGGCTCATGGTATGCCTAGGGAGGTCCATGTTAGCCTTGGTGACATCCTCTGGCCCCACCACGTCTACTTTTCACTTCAGAACTTCTAGTTTCAGAGGTTTGTGCATCAACACATCCTACTTCTCTCGATAGCCGAAGTTCTGAATTCTCCATGGATAATTGATAATCCTCATCTCTTCCACAACCAATGGTCGAGATCCACTTCACGATTTCTTTCTTTGGAGGTGTTCAACTCTCTTCACTTCCAATCTTTCAATTTTTCTAATTCTGAAGGGTCTCGTGACTAACCCAAGTGCGTCTTCTCAATATCTAATGGTTGAGCTATCCCATCATATATATGGTGTAGATCTCTTCCAGGATCTCAAAGCTTCATATTTCAGAAGTTTTTGCCTCAGCACACCCCGCTTCTCCCAATTTATGAACTCCGAAAGGCTTCTAGGGTAACCCTCCTACACCTTCTCCAGATTTGACGGTCGGAAGGGATTTCCCCTTCCTTCCAAATAGATCCTATGACACAGAAAAAACTCTGTTACTCTGCAGATTTCCAAAATAATTCACGGCTAACTGTCTTGCAACATTACCAGATCTGATGGTCGTGAAGGATTCTCCTTCTCCCAAATAGATCCTATGGTCCACATTACTCTGTGGCCCAATACCACTTATTTCATGGTTTTACGATACCGCTACTCCTCCTGTGCTTCGTAACATGACCAAGTTAACTTCTTGGCACTTAGGAAGGTTCTGAGGTCCGAAATTAGTCCCTCAGACACAATTTCCTCTTGAAACCTTGGTTCTGAACACAAATTTTGTCTACTTCGACAACAATTCACTCTGAAAACTTTGTCTCGTTAACCATTAACATGGACCATCCAGGATCAATGTTGAAACCATGCTTTGATACCATATTGTAACATTTGCAGCCACCAACAGGCCGGACAATGCTACTATTGCGGAACATTCACACACACACACACACACACACACACACACACACACACACAACATGCATTTTAATCAATTTAAAATACATAACGCAAAGTATTTTTTTGTTTGCTAGTTTGTCCGTGACTTGCGGGACTAGCCTATGGCTGAGAAACCGCGACTTAGGGGCATCTAAGCCATCAAAATCACCCGGGGATTGCACCTAACCTGAGCCACAACAACGCTTAACATGGATGGATTTTTTGTCCCCACAGGTTTCGAACCGATGACTTTAACATCACGGAGTGCCTTAACATCACACTCCGTCATCGAATGTCCTACACCTCGGGGATTACATAACATAGAGTTACTGTTACCATTCAGTTTCTAATGTAATAGACAACAAATAAGATACGCAACATAATACATGATAACATTCAAGCATCAGTAGCACAAACATGCATAAAATACATATAAAGTAAGCATAGACTGATACTTATCTTTTAAGCTGGAGTAACACCACCAACTACGTGTAGACCTTCCAGGAACCTCCCAAAATTATACTATGCTTCTCATCACACTCAACAGTGGGTCACCCCCGAGCTGGGACTAAGCTCCACCTCGGTCAAGGGAATCCTAGACTAGGATGAGGTTACAGGAAAACTACACAGTTCAATAAGAAGGATTCTCTTAAGGATCCTTATTACGCCCACTACTCATGGAATCTCATTCCCCACATGCCTGTTCCACCTGGGACTATACACCTTCACTGTCACACAGTCCATCGACTGCTTCACCTCCCTCTTAGGGTCTCAGCAACAGGCCAGATCAGGAATTATCAGAGCTCCGTAGCTGGTGTTGGACTCTCTCTGGGAGAAAACCACTCCCCAACAAACTCTCTCACCTAGGAGAGTCACTCACAGGCCTGACAACCTACCTCTTCAACCACGGTTCTGACAACCCGCTTCTTCAACCAATTTCATCACAGTGAGGGAAACAACAAGGTTCAGTAAGGAAAAGACGACGAAAAAAAGCCACACTCAGTCCAGGAACTACATGGCCACAACATCACACAGTTATGACGCCACACGACTCAAGTAACGCACAACTTAACAACCCAAATGGTTAAGGCACAGACTCAGATTTGCAGAGTGGATAAACCTAGGTTCACCGGACACACATGGAAACTTTTCCCTCTCGGCTATTTTCTTATATGTGCGTGGTTATGAAGAGGTCCAACGCATACGCAAAATGGGTTTAGATAGAGGATGCGTCGGATTCTCAGGAAAACATCACATGTCGACCTCACAGTTTTCTGGTTTTAGGGCTGCGTGAGGGTATGCATAGATCATACACAGATGCCAAACAAGATAGACAATGGATGGGATAATGGAGGACAAACCCCCAACACGAGTTGACTCTTCAGCTTTAGCTACATGTGCCCAGGTCGACATTTGTCTTCCTGGAGCTACATGCGTTCCCTGTTGCACACATTGCCTCTCCCAAGACTTAGGATAAAAACATGTCTTTCACACAACTTTGGAATAATAATAAATTATTATTCTTAAGGAATTAAGCCCCTATTCTTATCCCCTCTTTTCAACCTTTCATCCCTTTTTCCCTTACCCACTCTATGGACGCTTAGTCCCCCATCACTCTTTCTTCGTGGTCAGCCTGCGCGTAGCGATGTTTATATTTTATTAATGATCTACATAATTACATATACAAAATAAGGCTCCTAGCCTTTAACACTTAGTCTCTCTAGCCCAATAAACAAATAATCCCGCCATCTTATGAACAATCGGCTCACCAGCCTACAAAACATGTTTACAATTCATAAATACAACAGGGGCTCATCCTTGGGGATATTACAATTACCATTTGAAAAGATAGCCAGGGGAGACAGTACATCAGTTTTCAGCAAGGTTCAATAAGGTGTACCATTCAATACTTGCTGATATAAGGCCACCCCTAGGATCAACTCATTTGCATTTCCTAGATGCCTTCGATCCTGAGATGGAATTCCAATTTAGAGAAAGGAACACTGCAACCCTTGAAGAAATGAAAAATATTGCAGTCGATGTGGAAGCTAACCTGCTGAACAGAAAGGCAAAGTTAAAAGCATTGATGAAAGACAAAATAGAAAAAGAAAATTTGGTATCTTCAGAAATGAAACTAGATATTCTGACCAACACAGTCAATGAGATGATGCAAAGGATTAGTATAAAAGATGAACTTGTTGTTCAAAGATCACATGTTTCATTAGTTCCAGAAAAGAAAAAGCTCACTGATCTCAAACAATTTGCAACTCATCCTTGGCATCCTAAAATAGAAGAGGATTATTTCATGTACTCGATTCATAATATGGTCAAAGATGAAGCTCAAAATCAGCTGGTAGAGGAGCAATTAACTGATGTAATGTGTATGTTTGATGACATTCCTTACATAGAAAATTCACCCAAGTATGATGAGGATATAGTTTAAATTGATGCTGACTATTCAAAGAAATCAATAGCATATGGTTGGGAGGAAGAACTTCAGTTACAACTCAAGGATGAAAATCAACAGTTGCATATTAATCATGACAACAAGGAGGGCAGTGCAAAATGTTTTCAAGTAAGTGAAAAATCCATGCCCTTATATTTTGCCTCATTTATGAGAGAAAATTATAAGCAAGTTGTTAACAGTAGCAATGGAGAACTCTCTTACCAATCAAATGAGGAAATCATGGATGATAAAGAACCTGTTTTAGATCTAGAGATGCATCCCTTGAGTCATATTGAATGTCAAATATCAGATGCAAGCTCAGAGTCGGTAACATGTGATGAATTGATCCATTTTGATTCTATACCATTATTCTCCAATTCATTTAAGATTTTGAAAGGGAATTTTGATCACATTCTGAATGGTGAATACATGAAAGATTATAAAGTTTCATTAGAGACAATGCAACAACTACCTCATTTGCTATAAGATCTAATAGTAGAGGTATTGGTTGACATATGCAAACAGAGTCCTGTTTCATTTGCTAGTCATGGGCTGAATTTTTTTTATGATTTTGATATGATTAGACAGTCAGTTTCATCGTTGTGTTCAACAGAAGTATCATTTCAAATCTCATCAGAAAAGTTGCATCCATGTCAGGAAGTGCACGAGGATGTAAATAGCATAACTACATCATCAAATTATGAAGTTGAGTTGGTTAAATTTGAACATCAAGAAATAGGTCAAGTCTATATCGATCCTATATATATCTACATGGAGAAACTTTTCATCACAGAGCCACAATACATTTCCAGTATTTCTGTTGTTTATCAAGCTCCCTGTAATGAAGATCAGGCTGGAAATCTCTATTACATATCATTAACATATCTGTTTCTAAGTTGGGTGAAAAAGAGTGAAAGAACCAAAGTATCGGATCCAATATTAGAATGGTTATATTGGATATTTCATATTGATTAAGGTTAAGCATTCTAAGGTTAAAATAGGATATATGTACATAAATAAGATCGTCAGATCAACATCCTATAAATAATCAAATTTACAGTGTGCAAATAAGCTTGCTGGGCAAGCATGCTTTTCATTTCATTTCAGTGTCGCTTTGAAGATTCAGTCAAGTTTGGAATAGGTACAGGTTGCAGATTTTGGGATCAACCCAATGGATAAGGCACTGGTCTACATGTTCAGAGATCAATGGTTCTTCACACCTCCTGAAAGAGCTGCCATCCCCAAGTGGAGCCTATGTTGGCGTCCTATAATCATAGGTAACTTTATTCTTCAGCTGCTTATTTGGCGTTGCTCTCATGATGAATACATATAGCTTGTTGGGCTCAGTTGATTCCATTTTCCCCTCCATCCATTTCACATGATCCTTCATCCACCTCTGCGCCACTCACTCCCTTGTCCATTTATCCCATTGGCTACATCTTGCCCACCACTCATCCTTGCATAAACAAACTTAGGATAAAAAATATTAGGTTAATAATAAATGATTAGTGGCATTTTCTAAT
Organism: Picea sitchensis; assembly: GCA_010110895.2. Lineage (NCBI taxonomy): Eukaryota > Viridiplantae > Streptophyta > Pinopsida > Pinales > Pinaceae > Picea > Picea sitchensis. The sequence continues at coordinate 126,529 of SNQJ01S0052096.1, read as the reverse complement.
GTTTATTAACCTAATAAAGTTATTTTAATTAGATTATTTTAATAATATAATTAATAATAAAATAATAATTAGATTAATTAATTATTTATTAATAATTAGTAATTAAGTTATTTGTTTAAGTTAGTAAATAGGTTAATAAGGTTAGTAATTAAATAAAGTATAGTTAGATTAGTATAATAATAAAATAAATTAATACATATAATAAGTTAAATGATAAAATAAAACATAAAATTTATAAATCAAAAAACAATTAAAAAAGAAAACNATACATTAATTAAAAAACAAATAATAAAAAAACAAAAATTAAATAAAACAGAAAACATTAAAATAAAACTTAAATAATAAAAATAAAAACTAAAACTAAATTAAAAACATGTAATAAATTAAAAAAAACAAAAATTAAAAAACAAAACAAAACGAAATAAACAAAAACTAAGCTATATACTAAGTCTACGACCCACACACTCCCCCATATATCGGACCCCATATATCAGACCCCCCCTTTACGTCACTCAACCACAAGGGGGTCCGAGTAGGTGGTTTACTTGAGGATGGGTGTCACCATATGGTGAAATCGGACCCCCTCCCAATACCATTTACCACATCGGGGGTCCGAAAACCACATTTTCCCCTGTAAAACCACCCTCCCAAAAATAAAACCATTTTTTTCGCCAGTTCATCACTTCGTCTTCCGAGAGATATTCTGGGAAAACGATGATGAATTTTCAAAAACAAAAAGAGGTTTTTCTTCATAATGGACCCAAAAACAAAAGCCTCTTTCAGTTTTCTCACAGATATCACATATTGGGAGATTCAAAGGAATATTTGAGCCCTACTTTTTAGTTTTCTGGATTTTTTGATTGAGACATATTTTTGCGGGAATGATTCCGGCGAGTTGGAGATGAATTTCAAAAAACCAAAAGAGGTTTTTTATCAATACAAACTCTTCTACAAAAAAACCTCCATTTTTGTAACAACTATTAATATTTGAGAGATATGATCTCATATTTGATCCCCATTTTACAGAAAATTTGATCCATTTTTTATGGCAGATAGTTCTAAAATTTAGTGTAACTATTGCTATCTTTGGGAAATTGGTTGGATTCAACATCCTAATATTGAGGGGTGATATTTCCTATATATTCATGTAATTTCAATGCAAAAGGGGTTGATGGGTTGGACCCTGTTGAATGGAAAAATCCTATTAGGCCCTCCTGGACCTGACTGTACGTTCATATATCAATCATACACAGGGATGTTATTAAATAAATTACAACAACACAGTGCCATATGACAAGATTCTTGTGTCAAATCCATTGGTGAATTTTTTTCTCGGTAATTTTGTCTCCCTCTGTAATCATTTTGTATTCTGTAGTCTTGATTATTCTAAGAAGTAATAGGGAAGAACTTGTTGAGATATACACTCTGTCATCTGGCTTAGAATAATTTCTATGTTTTCCACTGAAAGTTGAATTCATAATTATTTATTGCTCTGTCTTTAATTTGACTTCTTACCCTTTTTCCCTTCTTCCATACCTCAAGCCTACAAAGATCCAATGATTTTCCTAACTTGCCCTGCATTAATGGCCTATCAAATCTGTCTTATTTGATGCTAGTTGTGACTCCATTTCCCAATGGCCCCTTTTCTCCTTCTCCAACCAAACCATTTAAAAAAAAACAAATACCAATCTATCATAACTAGCCTAAGATCCATACTCAAACAAATCTAAATCCGATAAAGAGATCCCTCTCTGAGTCTTGGAGGGCTAGATCCTTGACTCCAAGTGGTTTGATGTTACCTCAGTGATTGCCTCCTCAACCTTGGGCACATTACAAAGTGCTAACACTATGTTTGACGGGGAGAAAAATGAGGATGAAGATGCAAAGACATGGCTGCTGGGAATGAGAAAGTATTTTCAATTGGACAATTGTTCTTCTCATGCAGAGAGAATAATTGTCGTCTATCAACTCAAAGGTAAGGCATCCATGTGGTGGGATCAACTTGTGTAGGTGAAACACATTAAAGATAAATATGTTACTTGGAGGGAATTCAAGAATTATTTTGAAAATAAATACTTGACTAAGAGGTACTATGATAAGAAAATGAAAGATTTCTTTGAGATCAAGCTGGGAAGTATGTCCATTGATGAGTATGAAAGAAAGTTTTTAGAATTGCTGAAGTATGTTTCTTTCATCAAGGATGAGACAATCAAGATTCAAAGGTATTTGAGTGGGTTGCTATAACACCTTGTTTCCCCTAGTTTGTAAATATAACTATGATGGCCAAGAGACTATGACAAACTCAATATGTGTGAATGTTTGATTCGATGGAACTTTGTATAAAAGGTCAATGAATGTAAATTATGTTATTTACTAGAAAATGGATAAGTGTTGCATGGATGATGGAAGGGGGGGTGTACTAAGAAAGACCATGAATGCTATGAAAATAGATGGTGAAGGGGACCATGAATGGTTGCGTTAACCTTCACCAAACTAGTATTTTACTAGATTTAATTGCTCACAACTAGAACAATCCTCTGACCCAGAAATGAATTACAATCAGGCTAGTAGGTGGGATGATCTCCTTAAGAGTTAATGGGTTAAGGTGGACATGATAAGTGTTGTCCTGAGTTCTTTTGAAAGGGAAAGAGTTCTAAGTCGAACTCATGTGGCTTTAGGAAGACATATGTCAACCTGGGTGCATGCAGTTTATAATTGGGAAAACCAACTCGTTGGGGGTTCCTCCTCCTTACCATTCTCACAACCCTAGCGTTTCTCTGGAAGTCTGTCACCCTACCTGATTCACCATGGACTCATGTACTAAGTCACCATCATCTCCATCGTCTACCTTTGAACAAGCACACACCCTGTAACTATTTGAGCTATGTTGTGTCATAACTATTCGTCGTTGTAGCCCACATAGTTACTTTACTGAGTGTGGCATGATGCTAGTGTCTGCTCTTACTGAGCTTTGTTGTTGCCATCACCTTTTAGGGAATTGACTTATAATTTGGACTGAAGAAGTAGGTTTTCAGGCCTATGGTTTGAAGAGGTGGGTTGTCAGGCCCATGGACTGAAGAAGCAGGTTGTCAGGCTTGCAAGAAACTCTCTCTAGGTGAGAGAGGTTGTTGGGGAAGTGATTTCCCAGAGGAATCCCAACTGCAACTATAGTGCTAAGAGAATTCCTATCCATCCTTTTGCTGAAGCCCTGGAAGGGAAGTGGGGCAGGTGAAGGACTATGGAGCAAATAAGGGGAACACTTCTTGGGGTGGGAAAAGTATGTGGGGAATGAGATGTTATAAGATGTTTATTTTTTTTTCATTTTTTTATTTTTTTATTTTTTATTTTATTTTTTTATATGTCTAGAGGAATCAACAACTAGTTGGGCACGTGCTCGTGTTACACGTGGCCGCGTTATCCAAATGCTACCACTATAACCTCCAGGTGTGCCCACGATGCCCCTTACGCGACACACAAGGTAAGTCGGGGGGAGTTGAACTCGAAACCTCTTGGAACTTCATTTTCACGGCACTTGCCAATTGAGTTGCCCCCCCGAGGGCAGATGCTATAAGATGTTAGTGTGAGTTGTCCCTGGGAGATAATCCTTCCTGTTGAAATGTGTGACTTTTTTGTTTCTCTTGCCAAGCCTAGGAATCCCTTTCCCAGTGGATTTTAGTCCCAGCTCGGGGATGACCCACTGCTCAGCGTGATGAGCAACATGGTCTAAAGCTGGGAGGTTCATGGAAGGTTTGCACGTAGTTTGGTGGTCATATATTGAAATATAAGTGCCAAATTGATGCAGGAGCATCTCCCACATCAAGCGAGCCAGGGCGAAAGCAATGGACAACTGGACGAGCGCCAACACAAATTTTGAAATCACCTTGGAAGTTGTTGCGCAATCTTAAATGTAACAATTTAATGAAGCATACTTGTAAAATGTAAATGGACCTTGAGCCGATTTGCTCTCGTCCTTTAGTAGGTAGAAGGCATTTAAAGTAGTTAATGTAGGTAGATATAATTTAATTCTAGATTAGACAGTTTGTAGAGCGCAAGAGGGAAACGAGATATAGAAACCCTCATTGTGTATTGTAACATTATGATGAGAATTTTTGAATAGAAGAGAAGCAAAGAGCTGTGTAAGAACACCCATGTACTGGTATTTGAATTAATAGAAGAAGCTTTGATTCAAATTCATGGTTTTGTGTCTGTTCTATGTGTATTGATGTTGAATGATATGCTCATGAATGTTTGCTTCCTATTATACATTTGCTTTATATGATGTGTATATGATTTCATGGTTTTGAGTTTGAGGTCTGAGAGGAAGAAGGAATGAGTTTCAATTGTTTCTCTATTTGAGCCAGAGAATTCCTGCAAGGAGTGCAGTTGAAGGGTCCACAAGGAGTGCATTGACGAAGGTTCAGATAGGGATAACTTTTGTTCTCATTCACATAGAAGTGAAGACAGGCACATGAGCCATGAAAGGAGTGCGCAGGCTGAGGGAAGTCTCAGGGTTGTGAACCTGAGTGAAGAAGCATTTAAGAACTACTGTTGCAGGTGTGCGTAGAGTCGAGGGACTTCAACACTTAGACGTGGTTGAAAGTTTGCCGCAAGGAGTGCATGCAAGAGTTTTTATGAAGGACTTGAAGGTCGTGGGAAAAGCTTAGGAAGGGTAAGGCCTTCTAATCCATTTAAAGAGAAGCACATGGGGCTTGTTCCGTGAAGTGTTTAAAAAAGCATCACAAGTTGTGCGTAGGTGGATGAGTTCCGTGGAAGAACACTTCGTCATTTCGCAGATTTCTCAAAGGAGGAACGAACGGTCGGTATTCTCCGAGGAGGATTCGTGACACCCCGTGAGCCGTTAGATATCACAGAGAAGAAGGGGAGATACGCGAGTATTCCCACTGGGTTCAAAGCTCAGGACAGATAGAGCCATTGATCCAAGCCAGCCAGGGCCGTTGGATTATTTGTGAAATCGCCTATCGGGATTTCGTAAGGGAATAGTCGAAGATTTGGTAGCGGAACTCACGAAATTGTGAACCGCGATATCCCAACAACTGAAAGAGCAGTGTGGGGCCACAGGCATCAGAGGAGTGGATGGGTGGCACGAGTTTCAGGGTTTTGCAGGGTAAAGTGTCGAAAACATTGCATTAGGATTCGCGATATTGCAAACTCTGAAATGCCGATGGAGTGAAGGGACCGTTGAAAGTCAACTCTTGAGCGCATCGGATTTTCGGCGTATCGGGGTTCGGGAGTCGGTGAGACGAGTTGCTCAACATTGCGAGTGTCGAGATCGCGATAGGAAAAGTCTCGACAAGGTAAAGGAGAGGGAAAAGTTCAGCGTTGACTTGTGTCGGGTTTCGAGGATTTGAGAACCGAACGCTGGACCTTTGGATTCGCGAAGTAGCGAAGTCCGATCTCCCGATAAGTAAAGAGAGGGGATCGCGCGAAGAGTTCTATGGGTGCAGATTTCCCGATAGGGAAGTAGAAGAACATTTGAGTTCTTCGGGCCGTGAAAGAAGGAAAGATCTTGTGAGAGGGCGTGCTTGCGAGCGCGTGCTGCCATCAAGTGGTATCAGAGCCTTATTCTTGTCTGTATATTTTAGGTGAGGGAGGAATAAGAGATAAGGAGCACTCTGATACACTGCATCAAGTGGTATCAGAGCACAAAAAGATTCTTTGCTTTCTGTAGCAGAGAAGATAATTCACCATGCCGCCGAGGAGAGATAGACAATCACCCGATCCAAAGGATAGGGAAATGCCAAGGAGAAGAGGCAGGCAGATGGCAGATCCAGTTATGGAGAGACAAATGTGTGATCTCCGAGCTAGACTCGAAGACATGGAGACAACGCAAAGACGCACAGGTAGTGCGGGGGATCTTAGTGATTCCGAAAGCGAGATTGAGGCTGAACGTGAAGAGGAAGTTGCAGCTGAAGATGCATCAAACAAATGTTTTATCAGAGCTATTGCCAGGATGGGTGCAAGAGAGAAGATGGACATTCCATTTTATCAGGGAAACTTGGATGCAGAGGAGCTTCTAGACTAGATTAGAGCTCTTGACACATACTTAGACTATGGAGACGTCGAAGAGGACAAGAAGGTCAAGCATGCTGTCACAAGATTGAAGGGACATGCAACATTGTGGTGGGGTGAACTACAAGCTAATATATGCTGCAAGGGCAAGCAAAAGATCAAAATCTAGGATAGAATGATCGCGAAGCTGAAGGCGAAATTCATCCCGAGAGACTATCAAATTACTCTATTCAGGAGGATGTAGAACCTGAGACAGAAGTTGATGACAGTGAAAGAATACACCGAGGGATTCTACAAGCTAAACATCAGGGCAGGTCATCGGGAGAGCGATGATGAGAAAGTTGCCAGATACATGAATGGCCTGAGATATGATATCCAGGATGAGATGAGCATGGTAACCATCCAAACGGTGAAAGATGCTTATCAGATGGCTCTGAAAGCGGAAGAGAAGCTGAGCCGAAAGTAGAGTCAGAGAGGCCAAGGCAGAAGCCAGCCAAGAGGCAAATCAGTTGCCCAGGATAGAACTTAGAAGCCCAGGGAAGACTGGAAGAAACCTCAGACTCAAACAGAGAGAGGTGGAATTTCACAGTGAGGTCCATATGTTGAACAGAGAGGACACCATACTGAGTAGAGAGGAGATTATGCTGATAACAACACTTTTCCTCGTACTAGAGGTAGAGGAAGAGGCAGAGGTGGAGTAATCACATGCTTCACATGTGGTAAGAATGGACATAAGTCTTATGAGTGTCCAGATAAAAAGAAGGAAATTGGAGAAACTCATATCAACGAAGCACAGAGGTGGGATGTTGAGGCAGAAGACGTTGAAGGCAGAAGATCGCTCATGATGCGAAAAGCTCTTTGACACCAGAGAAAGAGGTGGAGAGTTCAGTCCAAAGGACCAGACTTTTCAGGACTGCTTGCAAGACCAAGGACAG
>SNQJ01S0052096.1:105468-119514 GCA_010110895.2 Picea sitchensis | reverse complement strand
ATGTGATTCATGATGGGAGAATGAACACATACACCCTGGAGAAGAATGGGAGGACACACATGTTGCTTCCGATAAAGGATAAGGAGGTGAAGTTGGAAGTAAGCAACATTGTACTTCTCATGAGTGGGAAGGAACTTCTTACAGAGGTGAAGAAGAAGGAGGATCCATAGTTCTTTGTGGTCAAAAAACTGAGGATTGTTCTGACTAGCACAAGAGTGGATGATTTACCATAAGAGATTCAGGAACTGCTGGAAGAGTTCGCTGACATAGTAGTGGACAGATTACCTCATTCGTTGCCACCAATTAGAAGTGTGAGTCATCATATTGATCTCATACTAGGAGCTAGTTTGTTGAACAAAGCCGCATACAGATTGACGCTGCAGGAGAATGAAGAGGTTAAAAGACATGTCCAGGATTTATTGGACAAAGGATTAGTCAGGGAAAGCTTGAGTCCATGTGTTGTTCCAACAGTACTCAGTCCGAAGAAAGACGGAGGCTGGAGGATGTGTACTGACTCGAGGGTGATTAATAATATAACCATCAGGTACAGATTTCCATTGCCGAGGATGGATGATCTGATGGATTGCTTGAGTGGAGCAAAATACTTTTCAAAGATTGATTTGAAAAGAGGTTATCACCAGATTCGCATGAGGGAAGGTGATGAATGGAAGACAACATTCAAAACAAATGAAGGGTTGTATGAATGGTTTGTTATTCCATTTGGCTTAACAAATGCACTGAGTACCTTCATGAGGTTGATGAACGAAGTCCTGAGGGAGTTCATCGGGAAATTTGTCATTGTCTATTTGGATGACATACTGATTTTCAGTGAATCAGTGGTAGAACACTTGAAGCATTTGGCTATAGTGATGAAGAAGTTATAGTAGGAGAATCTGTTGATAAACATGAAGAAATCCTCATTCATGAAGACGGAGCTCATTTACTTGGGGTTTGTTATTTCTGTAGATGAGTTGAGGATGGATCCAGGTAAGGTGGAAGTGATCAAGAATTGGCCATCACCGAAGAACATATTTGAGGTGTGAAGTTTTCACGGATTGGCTAGTTTCTACCGAAAGTTCATCAGGAATTTCAGTGGAATTAGCGCAGCAATGATGGATACAGTGAATAAAAGACACAAGTATTTTCATTGGACAACAGACGCTGAGAAGAGATTTAACCTATTGAAGAGGAAGATTACGGAACAACCAGTTTTGGTGTTGCCGGATTTCCAAAAGACATTTCAGGTGAAATGTGATGCAAGCGGATTTGCAATGAGGGAAGTCTTAAGTCAAGAAGACAGGCCGATCGCATACTTCAACGAGAATTTGAATGAAGTGAAAGTAAAATACTCCACATATGATAACGAGTTTTATGCTATCATACAAACATTGAAGAAATGGAGGCATTACTTAATCCCGAAAGAATTTGTATTGTACAGTGACAATCATGCATTGTAGTTTGTGACTCAACAAGAGAAGTTGAATCAGAGACATGTCAAATGGGTTGAGTATATGCAGAATTTCACTTTTGTGATTAAACATATTTCTGGTACTACTAACAAAGTTGTTGATGCTTTGAGCAGGAAGTGTTTGCTGTTGCAGGAGTTTCGAGTCAAAACGTTGGGTTTTGATGACCTCAGGGACATGTACGCTGATGATCAGGATTTCAAGGAAGCGTATGAAGCAACTGAGAATCCATTTCTCAGAGACAGAAGCCAGTGGATAGAATACATGATCCAGGAGGGATTGTTGTTTAGAGGTAATCAACTGTGTATTCTGAAATTCTCCATGAGGGAGAACTTGTTAAAGGAGAAACACAGTGGAGGATTGGCAGGGCACTTTTGTCACGACAAGACGTTCACAAAATTGAATGAGTCATATTTTTGGCCGAGAATGTGAGCAGATGTCAAGAGATTTGTGGACAGATGCAGAATTTGACAACATTCGAAGGGAAGGAAGAAAAATGCAGGGTTTTATCAACCATTGCCCATACCAGAAAGGCCGTGGGATGCGATTAGCATGGATTTTGTATTGGGGTTGCCAAGAACAGAAAGAGGTGTTGATTCAATGTTTGTGGTGGTGGATAGATTTTCCAAAATGGCACACTTCATTCCATGCCAGAAGACTAGTGACGTGACTCACATCGCGAACCTGTTTTTCAAAGAGGTCATTCGACTTCATGGTTTGCCGAGAAGTATAGTTTCATACCGAGATACGAAGTTCATAGGTCATTTTTTGAGGACCTTATGGAAGAAGTTGGGAACTAACTTGTTGTTTAGTTCAACATATCATCCTCAGACGGATGGACAAACAAAATTCATGAATAGAAGTTTGGGAGACTTGCTGAGAAGCTTGGTGACAGAGCACCACAGCCAGTGGGATCATATATTGCCACAAGCATAGTTTGCTTACAATGACTCAGTTAACAGGAGCATAGGGAAAATTCCATTTCAAATTTTTTATGGCATGCAGCCGAGAGGAATTTCTGAACTGAGGGATTCAGAACAGACTGCGACTAGGAGCGCTAGTGCAGAAGAATTCGCAGAGGCGATGAAAGAACTTCACAGCCAGGTTAAGCAGCGATTGCTGGAATCAAGCCAAGAGTATAAACGCGGAGCCGATCAACATAGAAAACAACTTCAGTTTGAGGTTGGTGAGTTGGTTCTAGCACATTTGAGGAAGGAAAGGTTCCCGAGAGGAACATATAATAAACTGAAGATGAAGAAAATTGGGCCATGTAGGGTCTTGAACAAGTTTGGGACAAATGCTTACAAGATTGAATTACCCGATGGGATCGGAATTTCTCTGATATTCAATATCTTAGATTTGTACCCATACAAGGCTGAGGAAACATGAACATAAATTGAGTAGCCAGTGATCCAGTGGCGAAAGAAGATGCCAGTTGTAGATAAGCCGCAGATGGAGTGCATACTGGACAAACGAATTGGTAAGAAGACCAGGCGAAAGAAATACTTTGAGTATCTGGTCAAATGGAAGAACCATCCAGTTGAAGATGCCAGCTGGGAGAACGAAGCAGAAATACATAAGCATGGACATACCATGTGGGAGCTCATGGACAGGATCCCATGAATTTTTTCAAGCGAGGGAGTATGATGCAGGAGCATCTCCCATGTCAAGCGAGCCAGCGTGGAAGCAATGGACAGCTGGACGAGCGCCAGCACAAATTTTGAAATCACCTTGGAAGTTGTTGCGCAATCTTAAATGTAACAATTTAATGAAGCGCACTTGTAAAATGTAAACGGACCTTGAGTGGATTTGTTCTCGTCCTTTAGTAGGTAGAAGGCATTTAAAGTAGTTAATGCAGGTAGATAGAATTTAATTCTAGATTAGACAGTTTGTAGAGCGCAAGAGGGAAACGGGATATAGACACCCTCATTGTGTATTGTAACATTATGATGAGCATTTGTGAATAGAATAGAAGCAGAGAGCTGTGTAAGAACACCCATGTACTGATATTTGAATTAATATAAGAAGCTTTGATTCAAATTCATGGTTTTGTGTCTGTTCTCTGTGTATTGATGCTGAATGATATGCTCATGAATGTTTGCTTCCTATTATACATTTGCTTTATATGTTGTGTATATGATTTCATGGTTTTGAGTTTGAATTCTGAGAGGAAGAAGGAATGAGTTTCAATTGTTTCTCTATTTGAGCCAGAGAATTCCTGCAAGGAGTGCAGTTGAAGGGTCCGCAAGGAGTGCGTTGACGAAGGTTCAGATAGGGATAACTTTTGTTCTCATTCACATAGAAGTGCAGATAGGAACAGGAGCCATGCAAGGAGTGTGCATGCTGAGGGAAGTCTCAGGGCTGCGAACCTGAGTGAAGAAGCATTTAAGAACTACTGCTACAGGTGTGTGCAGAGTCGAGGGACTTCAACACTTAGACGTGGTTGAAATTTTTCCGCAAGGAGTGCGTGCAAGAGTTTTTCTGAAGGACTTGAAGGTCGTGGGAAAAGCTCAGGAAGGGTAAGGCCTTCTAATCCATTTAAAGAGAAGAACAGAGGGCTTGTGCCATGAAGTGTTTAAACAAGCATCACAAGTTGTGCGTATGTGGACGAGTTCTGTGGAAGAACACTTCGTCATTTCGCAGATTTCTCAAAGGAGGAACGAATGGTCGGTATTCTTTGAGGAGGATTCACGACACCCCGTGACCCATTAGATCTCACAAAGAAGCAGGGGAGATACACAAGTATTCCCACAGGGTTCAAAGCTCAGGACAGATAGAGCCATTGATCCAAGCCAGCCAGGGCCGTTGGATTATTCGCGAAATCGCCTATCGGGATTTCATAAGGGAATAGTCGAAGATTTGGTAGCGGAACTCGCGAAATCGCGAACCGTGATATCCCGACAGCTGAAAGAGTAGTGTGGGGCCACAGGCATCAGAGGACTGGACGAGTGGCACGAGTTTTGGGGTTTCGCAGGATAAAGTGCCGAAAACATCACATTAGGATTCGCGATATTGCAAACTCTGAAATGCCAGTGGAGTGAAGGGACCGTTGAAAGTCAACTCTTGAGCACATCAGAGTTTCAACATATCGGGGTTCGGGAGTTGGTAAGACGAGTTTCTCAACATCACGAGTGTCGAGATCGCGATAGGAAAAGTATCGACAAGGTAAAGGAGAGGGAAAAGGTCAGCGTTGACTTGTGTCGGGTTTCGGAGATTCGAGAACCGAACGCTGGACCTTTGGATTCGCGAAGTAGCGAAGTCAGATCTCCTGATAAGTAAAGAGAGGGGATCGCGTGAAGAGTTCTGTGGGTGCATATTTCCCGATAGGGAAGTAGAATAACATTTGAGTTCTTCGGGCCGTGAAAGAAGGAAAGATCCTGTGAGCGGACGTGCTTGCGAGCGCGTGCTGCCATCACAAATCTCTGTTAATTTTATGTTGTGTAATTGTACATGTGTTATAACTTCATGAGTAATTCCTAGATATATCGGTATGTTGTGTGTGTAGGCTTATTGTTATTTCCACATTGATTTGTGCATGGTTAGAATATATTGTCAATATGTTTTAATGATTATTTCCGCATGAATAAGTGGCATGAAAAAAATGTTGTAACTGTTAATTGTGTTAGATATGCATGCATATAAATTCACAAAATGGTATTAGAGCTAAGTGAAACGTCCAAGAAGTGGCGTTGCCTGGCCTGTTGGTGGCCAGGGACGTTAAAAAATGGTATCAGAGCTAAGTGAAATGTCCAAGAAGTGGCATTGCCTGACTTGTTGGTGGTCGAGGACGTTACAACAACTGCCTCTCTATTGGCCAAGGAGGGGTTGCCAGTGTAATGTCCCTCGACAGAAGACCCCGACCAGATAACGCTATCGAAGAAAAATTTACTTTTCCTTTACTGCTTTGATACCATTTATGTGACATCCCCGACCTTAAACAACAGGCCAGGCCATGCCACCGAGTACGTTTGTAGAAATAATCACATATAAAACTTAACCGGAAGATAGAGATAACATCTGGTATTCACACATACAAATATATATCTATATAATGCAATTAAACAAACGTCAATACTCTACTCATAGACATGTTCATGTGGAAGCAACATTAACACATACATGCAACATATATATACAAACATTACTCATTAATTATAATGCAAATACAAATACACAATATACAACGAACAAACAATTGGTACTTATCTTTTAATAGATGACCACCAACTGTGTGAAGACCTTCCACGAACCTCCCAGCCTTAGACCATGTTGCTCATCACGCTCTACAGTGGGTCACTCCTGAGCTGGGACTAAACTCCACTGGGTAAGGGAATTATAGGCTTGGTAAGGACAGCAAGGAAGTTTCACAAAACAACAAGAAGGATATTTTATCCCAGGAGCCACTTGTGCCCACAACCCACAAATCCTCATTCCCCACAGGCTTGCTCCACCCCAGGAGGGTACACCTTCACTAATACAATTCCATTGGCTACTAAACCTCCCTTAGCTTGGGCTTCAACAATAGGCTGGACCAGAAGTCTCAGAGTAATGTAGCTTCTACGTGACTCCCTCCAGGAGAAATCACTTCCCAACAAACTCTCTCACCTGGGAGAGTTTCCCACGAGCTTGACAACCTGCTTCTTCAATTTAGTTCTTATCTCAAACAAACATAGGTGATGTCAACAAAAAAATTCGGGTAACACACAGGTGAAGTCAACCACATAAAACAGGTATGGACACAAAATATGACAACAAACCAAGCTTTGACGAAACTGCATTGGAAACAACCGCCAACCTCTACGACACAACACGACTCAAAAAAAATACAAGTTCGTTGGGCTTCACAGGAAATACACAGGACAACTCCAGTGTCTACAGGTTACACTGGCACATGCATCAGTGGGGGAGTATGGCTCTCTTATAGGGTGGATAACCTTGCGAGAGTGCAGACGCCATGGTGAAGTATCGTGACAATCATGAGAATCATGAGACTGGTAAGTGAGCAGGCCCTCAACAAGCTGACTTTCCCACTTAAAAATGCATGTACCCAGGTTGACACATGTCTCCCTGAAGCTGCATGAGATCCACTTAACACTCGTCTCCCTTTCCCCCAAGAACTTAGGAAAACATGGTTATATCAAACCTTAGCTTCTAGGAAATAATAATATAATATTATTCCTTTAGAGGTAAGCCCTCTAGCTTAGCCCCTATTCCTAGACACTTAGCCCCTTCCCCACCTACTAGAGCTTAGTCCCTCATAACTCTTTCTTCATGGAGGGTATACACACAACTGTGTAATTTTATTAATGATATGTGTGTATTTACATATACAAAATCAGGCTCATTGGCCTTAGCATCTGGATCACTAGCCTAATAAACACATCATTCTCTCAACTTATAACCACTCGGCTCACTAGTCTATAATAATAATTATAATTCAATAGGGGATCAACCTTGGGGTGTTACAATCCACTCCTCTTATTTTTTCACTGTCCTTAGTGTAACTCTTTACACAACAACAAGAAGATTTCAAAAATATTCAAAAAGATGTGGGTACTCTTCCCACATAGCATCTTCATACTCCCACGTTGCGTCCTCAGGACCATACCAGGTCCACTAAACCTTTACAAGATTTACGACTCAATTCTAGAGTTACTTGCTCTTCCAGTCCAGTATGCTCACATGCTGCACTTGCAAAGCGCCTTCTTGTTCCACCTGGATCACATTCCAATCAATCACATGATTAGCATCAGGTATATACTTCTTGAGAAATGATACATGAAATACATTATGAACAATCATGGATGCAGGAAATGAAAGCATACAAGCTACTGGTCCAACCCTTTTTAAGATTTCAAATGGTCCAAAAAATATGGTTTCCAACTTGGAATAGCTTCCCAACTTCAGGGAACTTCTGTTGGCTTTCACCTTCAGAAAAACATGGTCACCCACTTTAAACTCTCTGTGGTTTCTACCTTTGTCTGCATAATTTTTTTGTCTGTCTTGGGAAGCCTTCAAATTATGTTTAATCTTCAACATTTTCTCTTCCATTTCCTTGAGAAACTCCATCCCAACCACTGCCCTATCAACTGGATTTTCCCAGCTTATTGGGGTGTTGCACTTTCTGTCATAAAGTGCTTCAAACGAGCTCATCTTCAATGATGCTTGATACCCATTGTTGTAGGCAGATTATACCAAATGTAGATGATCTCCCCATTTATACTATTTGTATATCACATACATCCTTAACATGTCTTCTATCACTTGGTTTACTCTTTCTGTTTGTCCATCTGACTCAGGGTGATAGGCTGTGATGAAGTTTAGGTTCGTTCCGAACCCCTTGAATAATCCTCTCCAGAACTTTGAGGTAAACTTTGGTTCTCTATCAGACACAATTATTTTTGGAATATCGTGCAATCATGCTACCTACCTCATATATATATCAACAACAATAGTTTCCTTGTGAGTGGTCATCAATGGAATAAAATGGGCAACTTTAGTAAGCTTGTTCACTACTACCATGATTGCATCATGTTGCTTGCTTGTTCTAGGAAATCATGTGATGAAATCCATTGTCACCACTTCCCACTTCCACTCAGGGATGGTTAACGGCTATAGAAAACTAACTGGGTGTCTATGTTCACCATTTACCTTTTGACATTCCAAGCATTTGGAAATAAATTCAACAACTTCCTTCTTCATGCCTGTTCAATAATATTGGCTTTTGACTGTTGAAATTGTTTTCTGATATCTTGGGTGTCTTGCATAAGGTACATTGTGCATTTTTTTTTAAAATCACACTCTTCAATTCATAAGAGTTGGGTACTTTAACTCTGTTTCTTTACAAGATAATTCCATCAATTCCCAATTCAAAATCTTCAACCTTCTGCTGCATTTTACCTTGCTGCAATTTTGTTACCAATTCTATGTACTGCGAATCAAATTTTACAGCCTCAAATATTCTTCCTCGAAGATATGTGTGATACATGATGATGGTTGTATCATGCAGTTCATGCAATTTCCTACTGATTGCATCAACCACTTTGTTCTCCTTTCCTTTGATGTGCTTGATATAAAAGTCACATTCATAGAGGAATTCCAACCATCTTCTATGCCTGGCATTCAATGTAGGTTGATCAAAAAAATACTTTAGACCATGATGGTCTGTCCCAAGCTCAAACCTCTTTCCCATGAGTTAATTTATCCATTTATTTAGAGCGTGTACAATGGTTGCCAACTCCAAATCATGAGTGGCATAGAGCCTTTCATCCTCTTTCAATTTTCTGGACTCAAAACATATCACAAACCCATTCTGGTTGAGAACTCCTCCTAGTCCTTCTTTACATGCGTCTATGGAAACCACAAAATATTCATTCAGATCTAAAATATTAAGAATTGGAGCACTGGTTAACAACTTCTTCAATTTATGGAAGCTTCTTTCACATTCTTTTGTCCATTGAAATTTCTTCCCCTTCCTTTGCAAAGAAGTGATGCAATGAGCTATTCTTGAAAACCCTACAATGAACCTTCTATAGTAACCAACTAGACCCATGAAGGATCTGACTTCTGTTACATTTTTGGGTGTTGTCCACCCTTTACTGGCCTCGATATTTCCAGGGTCCATGATTATCCCTTCTTACGATATGATATGCCCCAAATAGTGAATTCTGTTTTGATAAAATGAGCACTTGCTCAATTTGGCATACAACTGACAATCTCTTATCACTTGCAACACCATCCTCAAATGATGCTCGTGCTCTTCTTCCAAATTGGAATATACAAGGATGTCATCCAGAAAGACAATGAAAAACTTGTCCAAATATCCCCTGAAAACACCATTCATTAAGCACATAAAAACAACGGGTGCATTTGATAACCCAAATGGCACCACTGTGAACTCATAATGACCGTACCTTATTTTGAAGTCAGTATTTCTGATGTATTCCTCTTTAATCCTTACCTGATGGTATCATGACCTGATATCTATCTTCAAAAATATCTTTGCATCCTTCAATTGATCAAAGAGATCATCAATCCTTGGTAAAGGATACTTGTTCTTTATAGTCAGTTTGTTCAATTGTCTGAAATCAATGCACAATCTCATTGTTCCATCTTTCTTCTTTATCAACAAGACTGGGGTGCCCCAAGGTGATACATTTGGGAGGATATACCCCTTCTTCAAAAGCTCTTCAAGCTGCATTTGCAGTTCCTTAAGCTCTAGTGTACTCATTATGTAGGGAGTCTTTGACACCGGGGCTGCTCTAGGCGTCAATTTTATAGAGAAATCAATATCTCTTTTTGGAGGTAGTCCTGGTACCTCCTTGAACAAATATTCAAAATCTTATAGGAATGCATGGTCCTCTAGAATTGATACCTTATCCTTAGATTCTTCCTCCATATGAGCTGCAAATATTTGACAACCTTTCCTGTAGCATTTCTTCAGCTGCATTGCTTAAAATTCTCTAATAGAAACTGCCTTGGGAATTCCTTGGACTGCTCTTCAATTTCCTTCCTCATCCAAGCAAGTGAATACCTTGTTATGGTAGTCTAAAATGGCATGGTGTTGGTCCAACCAGTCCATACCAATTAGGAAATCATATGATCCTAAAGGCAAGATATTCAGATCTGCCTTGGTTCTTAGTCCATTCATGCCCACTGGACATGATTAAAGCGACTCAACAAATTTCCTCTTGGCTTCCATAGCCAATTGTACCAGCCAAGATTTCTCATGCTTTCTTCTCAGCAAGCATAATCTTTATTTCTGTTCTAAGGCTTTTGCGACCATTGTTTTGACCAGAGAATTCTTTTGGATTAATCGCATAGGTTTTTTGATTTTCGACGTTTCAGACCAAACTAGTGTGGTCCATCATCAGTAAAATGTTGGTGAGAAATGAAGGAAAAAGGATATAACATGTGTATAAATACATGAAAAGTTGTTATAAGGAGTCGAATTATTGAAAATTAAATAAAGAATTATAAAACTTAAGAAATTATAATTGTTTGTTTTAATAATTAATTATTTGTTTGTTTAATAATTAATTATTTGTTTGTTTATTAATAATTAATTATCTTTCCACAACTTTAGGATTTATGTAACTATGACTAGCTCCTGAGTTATTTAAAATAGTAAAGGCATGGTTATTGATCATACCTTCAACTTCAATCACGTGTGATTGAAACTCAACTTGCTTGTTGTCCATAGCTGCATAGATTCTTCGTACTCTCCTTCCTATGTCCTCCATTGTTTCAGCTTGTTGAACATTGTGAAAAACTCTCATCTTGTCCTTTCTGTGAGGACAATCTCTATACCTATGATCTCCTTTACAACCCCAACATTCCATAGGTGTCTACTTTGGCCTTTTCCCACCTACTTCAGCCATCCTGGGCTCTCTCAAAACTGGTTGTCCTTGAGTACTGTTCCTGAAAAATGGTGGTTTGTTTCCCTTCTGCCTCTGCTCCCTCTTAAACTTCTTCTTGTCTTCCCAAGCTTTTTGGAAAGTAGGATTTTCTTTTTGCTAATCATATAAGCATTTTACTCTCCTTATAGTTTCTTCCATAGTTTTAGGGTCATCATAATGAATCTTGTCACTGATGAAATATGGAATCCCACTCAGATACCTTTGAATCTTAACTATCTCATCCATGTTGAAGGGAACATACTTCAACAAATCAAAGAATATTCTTTCATACTCATCAATGGACAAACTTCCTAGCTTGAGCTAAAATAACTCTTTCATTTTCTTGTCATAATACCTCTTAGTTAGGTACTTCCTTTCAAAATGTCTCTTGAATTCCCTCCATGTAACATTCTTCTCTCTAACATGTTGTAATTTCACAAGTTGATCCCACCATACTGATGCCTTCCCTTTGAGTTGATAGATGGAAATACTTCCTTCCGCATGAGAAGAATAAATATGCAATTGAAAATACTTTCTCATGCCCAACAACCATGTCTCTGCATCTTCATCCTTCTTGTGCTCCCCATCAAATGTAGGAGGTTTGATTTTGTTCATTTCCCCTCGTATCTCATCTTCCCCAGACCTCTTATGCTTCCTAACAGGGGACATACTTGAGTTGTTGTGTGCTCTCTTATTAGAATGCCTCGGGGAGTGTTGGTGATGCCGGATAATACTTCTTGTTCTTCTAGGACTTCCTGATTTTCTTGAGCCACTCTCCTTATCCAATTTATTTTCTATTCTTTCCAGGCTCCGCATCAACTTCATGTTAAATTCTCCCTGTTGCTCCCTGGATTTCATGATCTTCTTGTTATCTTCTCGGTGAGTTTGTACATATTTTTGTAACTTTTTAATGATTTTCTTCATGTTCTCTTCTTTATCTATCTCTTCTCCATGCCCATTGGAGTTCGATCCTTCAAATCCCAAATGGACATCCATTCCTCTCACTTCATCCTCTGAACTGCAAGCATATTGTGCCTCCTCCATTCTCTGCACTATGCAACAACTCAATTTTTCCCGTCAATTGTTAACTCTGCAAAAATGTGCAGTCAACCGGATTTTTGTCAGGTTATCAATATTTACTAATTTTCTAGAATAAACCAATATGATTCAATAAAAAAATATCAGATTCCATTTTCTACAGGTCTTGGTTGGTCAAGAACCCCTCGGGCTTCAATATCTAAGACCCATTCTATTCTGCAACAAATTTTAGGTGCTAGCCCCTTTTCTTCAACCCTTGGTTCACATGTGACCACGACTGTGACCCAACGCTTATGATTTGGGTGCTCACCCTGAACCCTGAAACTTTGGGCTCCAGGCTTCGACGAATTCCAAAGAACATCACAACAAATCTCTCGGAGTGCTGTATTGGAGAACTCATGAATTAGGGTGGATCAACATTCCATGTCTCTGAGCATCCAACGACTGATACTTTCTATGGAACTCCAGGCTTCAGGGTTCTGGGACTTCGGAGCTTCGGGACTCTGAGACTTCAGATGATTCCACCTTTGCTCAACCCAAAATCTTGAACCGTGAGTCTCTGCATACTTCCACATCACCCCGATGACATCATCGCATCACTTTACTTCGACGTAATGGAACTTCAGGGGTTTCTTCCTCCCATTCCATCACGAGCCATTTCTTCTGGAGTGTCCAGTCTCCGAACTTCACGATTTGGCATACTGGTGCCACGCGTCCACTGGGGCCCACGATTTTCGTGCTTGAACCAAAAGATACCGAAAGTCACATCAAACTTTATACTTTTCAAATTGCGGGGACATGGGTCAATAGTTTTGGAGTAACCCGTTGATCATTCCGCAATTGTCCCCACGTCGACACGTACCCCTTCTGGGAAACTATGGTTTTGGATTGTGTGACCGCCTTGTAGAATTATCTTCTGCACATATTTGATCTCCGCAATGCCACCCGACCATCGATCTTTATATATCGTGATCAAAGTTAATGCGGGCCCGATCCATCTAACTTCTTCGCCAAGTTTAACTTCCTTATGTCACGTTCTAACTGCATTTCTATGTTACAAAGTTCTTAACTCACTAACACGTGGCACACATCCCATGTGTCCACATCATCCTTAGTGACATGAATAGGCCATGTCGCTTCAGGACTTCAGGCTTCGAAATATTTGACCTTTGCATACCCTGTTTCTCCTGAACGTCGAATTCCCGAACTTTATTTCCTTCTGCTCTTGTCTTAACCCTATGGTTCTGATTCGTCCTTGGTCAAATCCAATGGTAAACACTCCCCCCCTCGGATCTACGGTGTAGATCCTCTTTGGGACTTCAGAACTTCGACTTCGACGCTTTATGCTCTATTACAAATAAACTTTGCTGAAGTCATGAACTCTGAAGTACTTCGAGGTTATTCTTCATGCACCTTTCTCCAGATCTGACGGTTGTGAAAAATCCTCCTTCTCCCGAACAGATCCCACTACCCAAATTCAAACCTTACGGTTCCAAACCCACAGTTATTGTAGTCTATTTTCTCTGCCACCATTCCATAAACTGTTATACCTCCTGAGATTCATAGCATGACCAAGGTATTCTCTTGGCACTCTGGAATGCTCTGAAATTCAATTTTTCCCCTTTCGACAACAATTCACTCTGAAATCTTGTCTCACTAACCACTAACATGGACCATCCAGGCTCAGTGTCGAAAACTTGGCTCTGATACCAATTTGTAACGTCCCTTGGATGACAACCCCGACTGGGTAACGCTACCAAAGAAAACTTTACTTTTCCTTTACTGCTCTGATACCATTTTTGTGACATTCCCGACCTTAAAAAACAAGACAGACCATGCCACCGATTAATTTTGCTGAAATAATCACATACAAAACCTAACCGAAAGATAGAGATAACATCTAGTATTTGTTAGGCGAAAATATTGTCGTTTAATTCCATTGTAGTATTTTCCCAACTATATAATTTGTCAATCCGAGGTTCGTAGGCTTACGAATCACACACACTATATATGCCAGACTGAAGTAGAACTAATCTAATCTAAATTTCTGAAATGAAATTAATCTAGGAAAGCATTGAAAAACTAACTATGAAAGCAGTAAATTAATCTAGGAAAGCAATACAACATGTGAAGAGTTGAATGGA